>JAWPHD010010121.1:0-96925 GCA_037043455.1 Cyrtodaria siliqua | reverse complement strand
ACTCTTTTGCTTTTTGTTCTTAAACTTTCTACAAACTTTCATTTAAACAACGTCCACCATTTCTCTAAGTCCCAGCCCCGTTAGGCGAGACGTGTGAATCCGCGGATGTCTTGGATGAACTGGATCTGCTCAATAGTAAATAAAATGTTATTTGGCACGTAGGGCAGTCAGTTCTTTTTGCACTTGTCAGAGTTAGTGCACATGTTTGGCGTAAGCTAAGGTTATTGGAAAGCAAAAACTTAAAAAAGATGAAGTTGTGCACTTGTCAGAGTTAGTGTTTGGTCTAAGTCAAGGGTTAATATAAAGCAAGATGTTAAAAGAAGTGAAGTTTTGCAATTGCTAGTGTTTAGTCTAAGTTAGGGGTTAGTTGAAAGCAAATTGTTAAAAATTGTGCACTTGTCAGAGTTGGTGTTTCGTCTAATGTAAGCAAAAAGGTCAAAAGAAGTGAATACAATATCCAAGTAACTTCTCTCATCATTGCTGCCCCTAACCTGACATGACGGGAAAAAACGAACTGTAATTCGCCCCAACGATTTCCTCAACTTTCGAATATAATGAACAAATTCAACTACTGCTCTTGATTTGGTCAACAACCAATAAGTAAAACAGATGAGGCCAAACTTAAAATAATCTTAGTTTGCACAAACGCGACCTTAGATTTTTCAGATATGTCGGTACATAGGATAAACCTTTTTTCCCCTTCCTTGTATGGAATACTATTTAATATCTAAAATAATCGGTAGACTAAATTAATAAAGCTGAAGAGAAACACTGTCTGTTTTTTGTAACTGTTAAAAGGCTATTCAAGTTTTACCAGGGCCGGGTATTCATAAAAAACTTAAGTGGAAAATATCACTAAGTCAAAATCTAAGATTTTTACATATTTTTAAATATCCTTATTAACCTCTCAGGAAGACTAAAAACAATCTATTTTAAGATAAATATTTAGCTGTATATTTTATTTTTCCATAACCTTATTAGCAATTTTAGAAAAACTTCTTAAATTGATAGAAAATGTTTTTTTAAAAAATTTGGTAAAATTTTACTGAAGTTAAGCTCATGCTCCCCTCATAATACCATCCACCGGCCCCACCGGAAATGGTCTGGAGCTGCCTGGGCCAATGTTCAACACCTAGCATCTAATCCCTGCCGGCCCTCCTGTAAATACGCTAGAGGAACCGTATAAAAATGCAGATCCGACAGAATACGACTTAAAATACAATTTTTCATATGTTAATATCTAAAAGTCGTAAAACGTCCCTGCAAAAAATACCGTTTTGTAGTGCCGTTCCGCGTTTGGGGCAAACATATTTTAAATTATGACCTTATGTATCCTTTTACAGGTCTGGGTGCCTTCCTAGCGACGGTTGTGGCAGTTGTAGTGTCACTCAGGATGTGCAACATGAACAGTGAAAACATGTCCGTGAAGTGGAGCAGGGTCAACAATCCAATGCAGAACACATAACCGGTTCGACTGACTTGTTTCAGTACTTTTGAAATCTAACCCATTGTTTAACTATCGTCATGTTAGTATGTGTTGTTATTTAATATTCAGCTTATTATGTGTTTGTGTTTATGTTGTTGCGTGGTCAATTTCATCACCAGCCGAAAGTCTATATGTTGAAGCTAATGAACCATCACTATCTCATAGACGGGACAAATATGCCATTAAATTACAATCTAATCCCTCAATCCAAACTTTCGATACTGTTTTCAATCCTAGTTATGGACCTCTTTTTGATCGAAAACCGAAGGCCATTCGACCATTTGGTCTTCGTATTAAACCAAAATTAAGAGACACTGATATCGACATACATTTGATTGTCAAGTACAAAGTACCACAAATTCCCACCGTGGACTTTGGAAACACCAACAATTATTTTTGATCTTTGTAATAGTAACAAAAACCAGTATAGACCCTACTGTCTTTCAAGGCAAATTTAAGGCAATTAACACGAAATACCAGTAACTTTCAACCTATATAACATAGATGGTTCTAAAGATTGAGATAAGGTAGCTGCCGGCAGCTCTTGTTCACAAATTGAACTTGCCTTAAATTATATTCAGTTTTTTGCCTCACAATATGACCTATTTAGTGTCGGACGTGCCGTAAAACACCATTCATTCCATACATGCATTCAAATGTTTAAAGTATATAAGTGTACTTGAAGTTCCCAGCCATACCAAGATAAACTATACTTGTATTATGAATATCATATTCATGAGAGGATGATAGTAAGGATGTTCACCTTGAGGATATGCTCGGGAAAAAATAAGATTTATATTCAGTACAGAGATAGACTGCTCCACTGCTTGTTTGCGTGAAACGGAACATGTGCAATGGAGTAGTCTATATGCCGGATTTTTCTCAAAAGGTTGCTATGAAAGTTATATCTTTTGATTGGAAATAACGTAACTAAGAAAATGAGTGGTAGTTTATTGAAATCGGTCAAGTATTTTTGAAGTTATGATGGAGTTAAAAATAGCAATTTCAATTCACCACACTGAGCCGATGACGTCACCGGACAGTAAGCATACCAACGCGCATCAAAGCTGCGCATGTGGTATTTTTTAACTATCACCCTGCGATTTACTATCACCCCTGTACTTTCACCCTCACGTCAGATAGATCTAGTAAGAAAATCACACGTTATTTAGCATGGGCGTTTATAAACAGGTACAATAAACGTTACTTAACCGATTTGGTTGGCCTGTGAATTAATTAGAACTTACATACTGTTTGACCGGTGTGTGTCTGTTTTTCAGTTTGATAATAACACCCATATTCTCAAGAAATACATAGAGTATCTTACATGGGTGTTCGTTTCATACGAAAGATTAGGAAACGAGTAATATATTTAGCCGGATTGCATAGCAAATATAGTCTTGTAGTTTGGGATGTCGGTCCTCTAGGAGTTTTGACGTTTTGTTTTTGTCTCTCATTTTGTCATTTCTCGAAAACTAATTGGGCGGAAAACTTGAAACTTGCACACATGTTCATTATTATTACACAATGTTTGTATGACAAGAAACATAACTCTGTCATATATTTTACTGAAATTATCCGCCATTTTTTACTTAGATTTTTTTTCCAGTTAAAATTTGAATGTACAGCATATTCCAAATAATATTTGATCAAAAGCTTTTAACCTTGGTATATATATTCACTCATCATTACACACCCATATGCGACAAGAACCTAAGCTCTGTTATGCATTTTATCAGAATTATCCCCCCTTTTCTACTAAGTTTTTGGAAAGAAATATTAATGTACAGTCACATTCCAAAAACCGATTGTCAGAACAGCTTTGAAACTTGACACACATGTTTACCATCATTAACACAACCATTAGTGACAATCGATTTTGACTTTGTTAAGCATTTTACAAAAATTATCCCCCTTTTCCACCTCGATGTTTGGTTATGCTCCCCCCCCCCCCCCCCCCCCCCCCCCCCCCCCCTGGATTTTCTACTTGGTTAACAGTGTCATTACACAAGCCTCATAACACTGTGGCGCATTTTACCAGATTACCCCCTTTTAATCTAGATGTTTGGTTAACATTTTGAATGTAAGTTATATTCCAAAACATATTGACAGAAAACTTTAAAACTTGACATACATGCTTATCATTTGTGTTACAAGCTGACTCATAACTCTGTCATGCCGTTACACAAAATTACACAACCCTTGTTTATGCTAGATTTATGGGTAAAAGTTAGCATATCCGGCGTTCTCACCAGTATTGGTTCTTCTGGTGTTCTTTTGTTTGTTTTTCTGTATTTTTTGTGTTTTTTTGTTGTTGTTTTTGTTTGTTTTGTTTCGATTATTTTCATTTTATAATAGGCATTCACAGATACTCAGCCAAAAGATTGTTAAACAAGTTCCATATTGTGTATCGGGGCGCCTTATATAATATCATCGTTGAATAGGTGCTTGACGTCATCCGTTGTTATTACACGTGTGGGTAAATGTATTCAAGGATGAGTTTGTAGACCTCCTGAAAATCGTATACATAATTTATACGATAATACATATCATTGGGATTGTTTATTTTAACCACAAATTGTTATATATGACTAGTTGTGTTGTCTTCAGACTATTCTGTATTGTTTTGTAAACTGTATGCTTTAACATATAATATACTTTTTTTAAGCTTTAAAAACGTAAGTTGTTTATCTCTCTGTATCACTTCCTAAATAACATGTATAATATATATCATTTTGTCGTATCATTAGTAGCCATGGTCTCATTTTTCCTCTTCGATTACGATTTTGAAGACAACAGATTTGATTTGGCCCGAACATTCGGACACTTGTGAACAATATCTTCATCAGTTATCGAAATTGGCGGATTGCATACAATTCACGTGAAGAAAAGAGAGGGAATCGTTTACCTTTGTTTTATAAATTGTAATAGTATAAAACAACGGTAATCTCCCGTTTTGGTGTGGTGAATAAGTATTATAATAATGTTGTGTTCCTGTGGAGACCTCTAACGAATCTATAAATTGCGATTTTCAAGTCGGTAGGACATATTTAGGTAAACCGAAGTTGCAGAATGAAACAATCTCATTAAAATCAGACCCTTTGACCATTTGTGCAGAAAAGTTATGGAAACCGGAATCATACGTCCGTAAATTAGTATTAGCTATATTGACCAAAGGCCAGTCGATCTTATAGTATGGTGCGTTGTCCGTTTTCATCCGTCCGTTAACTTTTTGTTGTTAGAGCTTTAGCACTTTCAATTTACATTTGATCTTAACAAACCTTTGTCAGGGTCTTTATATCAAAGAGGAGACGTTAGAAAACCAGCTAGATCGGATTAGTAACAATGAAGTTATGGCCCTTGTTTTACTAAAACAGGCCACATTCTGCCTTGTTAGCACTCCAGCATCTTTATTTTGTATTTGATGATATTTATCAACCTTGGCAGTCTTAATCAATGAAATCTCGGGAAAATTTTAAAACAGGCTAGATCGGATTAAACACCAAAGTTATGGCCCTTGAATCATTAAAAAAAGCTAAATTTTGCTTCGTTAGCTCTCTAGATAGCACATTCATTTTCCATCTGATGTAGGACAAACACAGTCAAATTTTTGATATTAATAAACGCTAGAAATTCAACCAGATCCGATTAGTAACACCAGAGTTATGGCCCTTGATTTATTGAAAAATGCTATATTTTGCCTTATTAAATCTCTAGCTATTTCATGTTTCAGCTAATCTTAACCAAACTTGGTCAGAGTGTTTATATCAGTGAAAGCCTAAACAAGTTAAATAACCAGACGTATATACGCAGAAACATCATCAACATCATGTTTATTGCTGAAATAAATAGCATTTTTATGTTTCAATCTTGTTTGAAATGTTCTGATAAATAAATACACTTTAGAGAGTTCTTTGACAGTATGTAAACACGGCCTTGTGAGACTGATGTTTGTTCAGTAGTTCAGTATATAGTTAAATTAAAAGAGAACTTGTGAATTTATATATTGGATGTTTGGAATTAAAATATATATTGTGAGAGGATTTATATCAAACCGTATTGTGATCATCTATAGTAAAAGTGATGACTATAGTGGAGAACAAAAAATGGATTAAAGGGACACGTGACAATTTCGATTAAAGTGACATTTGACAACTGCGATTAAATGGACCCTTGGCAATATGATTAGGACTTTTTCAAAAAAATAAAATTAAAGAAATACTGGATCTAATGTATGCGTATTCTGTAAGTGTATATTTTTTTATTGTAATAGTTGCATACGGTCTTGATTACATTTATAAAAAAAATGTCTTGTTGCTGGTTTTGCACTTCTTTTCTCTTTACACTTGATTGAATGTTCTAGATGTTTTCCTTTTTACGTCCGTCATTTTTCATCCACTCTTTACCAAACTTATTTAGAATGTTAGTATCAATAATAAAATTGTGAGAAGCATGGCTCTTGTGGTATGTGCTACTCTCACAGAGCTATGCTTTGTTTGTTTTGAATTATAGGTTGTATAGTTTTGCACAGTTTTGCCATTTCTCTAACTAGCTGCAGACCCGTAGCCAGCCCTAAAATGTAACCGAGGAACATCCCTTTATATGGAGGTCTGGTGGCATGCACATCGCGCCCCAACTACCATCCGCTTTGATTTCTACATGCGATTTCCTGTGTTTAAAGATACATATCCTGTATTTAAATCGCTTATTCCTTTGTAGGCTAAAAATCATGTTGATGTGAAATCCAAGATGGCCGCCGAAGCTAAAAATAGATTTTTCAAAAACAAGTTTGTAGCGACTACTTCTTGGAACTGTAAGTGATATTGATATGGGACTTTTTTCAAATGATCAGCATGACATGATGGCCCTTGTCGAAAGTCATTTTTGATTCAACGTTAAAGGAATGTTGCTCTTGATGTCCAGTTGATCTTAGCAAAAATTCAGGTCGGCCGGAAATTCAAGATGGCCACCAAGGCTAAAAATAGACTTTGAAAATACAATTTTGTGGTGACTACTTCTCAAAAAGTGATATTGATTTGGAACCTAAATATGAATAAGGCACTGCCTCATGGCGAGCGTCGGTTTAAGTAAATAAAATGGTTAAATTGTGTAATATTACTCATACTGTAATAACTTATAACATAGGCATTTTCTAAACCCAACTCAGTTGCTCCGTTCTAAGGGTCACTCAAAAACCGCAACCCACTACTATTCACATACAAACTTTGCTATCATCACATAGAAAAAACTAATTCAACAAACTATTTAAGCATAACTATTCGAAATCGAAATGGGGATATACACATTAACTCTATTACCTCCAAATCAAATCAAGCACTGCAGTGTGATTTCCATTGTACGAGGGGCGTTCATTAAATAATGCAACTATGGTCCTAAAATTTAATTATGGTCCATTGTTGTAGTTATTGATACGGATTATGTTAAAATGAACTTTCCCCCATTAATTTATCAAGTTTCAGATACTTCCATCTGATAAAAAATGTGTTTTGAGGGCATTTTGTTAAGACATGTAAATGATACTGAACACTTCAAAAATGGAAAAAAATATTTTGACTAAAAATCTGATTTCGACGGCCAATATGAACTTTTTTTTGCCTAAACCACAAACTTGTATATCTTCCATATGAAACTGTTAGTAGTTTTATTTGTAAATGTGTTTATTTTTGGGTTTATTGCTCCTTAAATGTTGTCAGTGCGACAAAATTTTGCTTAAATTTTAGCTAAAAAAGCGAAGAGCAACTTCAGACTTTAATATTTTTGGAGCGGTTGAACTAAAATTGTTGATTTTGTATTAAATCTTTAGAGTATCCCTTCAATTCGTTACCCATATATTTAAACCCATTTTCCGTCATATCTTCAAACTGATTTTGACTATTATTTTTTATTGGTATTTGATATTTTCAGGACTTTTATATTTCCAAGAAAACAGCATTTCTTGCCTTGGACTATATCAATGTTTTGTATTGAAAACATTTTTTACGTAATATATACACATACTTCTAGTTACAACAAAAGTTTGAATAAATTTATTTGCTGCAAAATGCATTTTTTTATGAATCCAACATTACAACCTCTGCAAATTCATTAAACTTTTCTGCCGCTTTTTAAGGCAGTGTATATGAATAGGTCCCAAACAAACAGTCATCATCGACTTACATCTTCAATGATTTTAATAAAATTTTCAGAAAGTGTCACTCAATGTTCATTCTATAAGATCATTTTCAAATTTCGTGTGTAAACCTCACACAACGTCAATAGGACGGCTAGTTGCATTATATAATGAACGTTCCTCGTAATGTTGGAAGGGCTTTTTTGCCCTTAAAACTGAGAAGACTCCCGGCCCTAGCCTGGTCATTTTGTGGAGAAAAAAAAGAGATATTACTCAATACGTACATACATAGTTTTTGTGAGAGGAGGATAATATGAAACATTTTAGATAAACTTTCTTCTATGAACATATCCAGAACAAAACAATTTTGAAAAAGTTAAAATTTGGAAATGTTGTTTTCCAAAAAAAAAAAAAAAATTAAAAAAAAATAAATTGTGAAGCAAATCGGCCACAGCTGTGAAAAAATGACTTGAACTGTGAAGTAATCAGATTTCGGTCCCTTTTATAGAAGGGAAAAAAAGCCCTGGTTGAAAGCGTTCACTTGTGCAGCATGTGTCAGGTGAACTTGAGTAAGCATAATAAGTATAATTATGTATGCATAAAAAATTTGTATGAGACTTCTCAGGATGATCCAATCTATTCCTATTTCCTAAATGTAAATACATTTAGTTAACATCAATGATCAGGTAGGAAGGAATAGGAATGATCACTACCCTAACGTGTTCTATGTTTTGAATTGTTTCATGTGAATAAGGATCATTTTGAACATCTGGATGTGTACTATGGCTCTGTGCAGGTACAGTCATCACATGTGTGCAATTGTATGTTCACTTGTATTGCTTACACATGGTTTGTTTAAAAGAAAATGATTATTTTCCAACAAAAGGACAATAGCCCTTGTAAAAGGGCCATTTGGTTTATGTGAATTTAACATGTAAGTGTTTTTCCCTTCTTGTTTATCTTTCGGCAGTTGAGAACATTATTTCACAGGCACTTGCCCATCAATTGCCATTTAGCAAACCAATATTCAGATATTGTACAGGTCATTCATTCTTGTAAGACATACTTTTATATTCACCATGTAATAGTTTGACTTTTGTTTCCCAACTTTTCCACTGGTTAACAGTGCTTTGACATACACTTCTATACAGATTCGAATGGTCAACTCAGACAATGGAAAAAACGAAGAAAAAAAAGAAAAAAAGTTTACATTTCCAGGAACATGTTACACGCTGTATAATGTGCCATATATATATATGCTCAAATACTACTACATAATAATAGGTTTAATTTATGTAAATAAGCCTCAGCATACTGCCCACATATCGTGAATATTCATTAAAAAAATATAATGATAGTATAAATCACAGAACATGGTAAATACATAAATATTGCGGTCTCCGTTTTATTGATTTGATTTAGATCGATTTTTATATCTATATTTGCCTCATCCTAATAGGCTTGGTTGATCTGATTTTAAAAGCCTCTGACATCCTGAGAGGTTTGGTTGATCTGATTTTAAAAGCCTCTAGCATCCTAAGAGGTCTGATTGATCTGATTTTAGCATCATTTAAAACGAACTAAATAACAAAAATTACGTTCGTTTGACCGCATGTGAAACTGCGACAGTAACGTGACGCGGCAAATTTAAAAAATATATATTTACATATCGTTGCTGATTTGTTTATTTTGGGTTGAGTATTTAAGGTAGCTGGCTAATTCAATTACGAGCTGAAGGATAATTCTTTATTCTATGCAGTGATGTCTGTTTAAGCTTTACTAAAAACGAACTAAATAAGAACAATTACGTTCGTTTGACCGTATGTGAAACTGCGACAGTGACGTGACTCGACAAATTTAATATATATATATGTATATATACATATGTTCTTATTTAGTTCGTTTTAGTAAAGCTTAAACAGACATCACTGCATAGAATAAAGAATTATCCTTCAGCTCGTATTTGAATTAGCCAGCTACCTTAAATACTCAACCCAAAATAAACAAATCAGCAACGATATGTAAATATATATTTTTTAAATTTGCCGAGTCACGTCACTGTCGCAGTTTCACATGCGGTCAAACGAACGTAATTTTTGTTATTTAGTTCGTTTTTAGTAAAGCTAAAACCAACATCACTGTATAGAATAAAGAATTATCTTTCAACTCGTCTTTGAAATAGCCGGCTATCGTAAATACTTTTCCCAAAACAAATGAATTAACAACGATATGTATACTAGGACATTCTTGTCTTGACTGTCAACTGGTCAGGAGGTCCAACCGTTTTGTGTTAGTGTTACAGCGTGAACTTTGTGAACTTTGTGAAGGATTTAGTGGACTTAGGTAAATTTTGTGAACTTGTGCTTTTGTGAAAACTTGGATAGAAAAAGGATTATAACTGGATTTTTTAGTGACATAGTGACATTGTGAAATTTGTGTTTGGACTATTGTGAATAGAAGTGATTCAACAGCAACAGCAACAGCAATACAGCAATACAGAACAAATAAAACAAATATTAAGAATTAATATATGATATGATATGATATGATTTAGTGGAAAAGTATAGCTTGGATTAAATTTGTCGAGACATACTCAGTATACCAGATTATACCATCACATAATAACCAAACATTAACAGTAACAATATAACTAGTATGCATGATATTATAAGACAGAAGTAAGCTATAACAATATATTATCAATAAGGAATAGATAGTAGATATTAATCAAACAATAAGCATCCAAAATAGAAAATACAGTATAAAAAAGTAAGAAGTGCTCTCCATCCGGTCCGCGCGCTGAAAAAATTTGAAAAAGTAAAATAGGTCAAATAGGTCAAAAGTAATCTAGGTCAGTAAGTAGGTCACATGCTGACCATATTCAAAGTGCTCTAGTTCCAGTCCGCGCGCTGGTCCGCGCAATAGTAGAATTTATATAAGTAAAACATATAGTTGATATGGTTGATAATAATTATAGAGGAAGCTTTAAATGAAAATAAAAGCAAATCAAATAACCAAATAGTAAGAGCACCCGCCCCATTCTATCGGCCCAACAACGTCCATAGATATGGACCACCTCATAGGCATCCTATGATGCATCAATACCGATAGGGCCAATGCACGTTGTACATGGTGCCCAGATGTGGAGACCAATGCCACCACCACCAGCCGGTCACTGTCGACCTAATTACGGGGGAAGATTTTAATCAATAAGATAGTATATAAGTAGGATAGTGAAAAAACAGAAGTAACTAGGTTTGATGGAAGGGTCCAAGAATTTCAATAATTACAAACAAAACCTAGTTATTATGTCTTGGAACGCCAGGGGCCTGTGTGGGGAGGAAGCACCAAAAATAACAGAATTTCAAAACTTTCTGAATAAAACTAAGCAACAACCAGATATTATATGCATACAAGAAACACATTTAAAAAATAAAATAATTAAATTACATGGTTATCAAGAACCTGTAAATACGTTTAGACCAGGCACAGAAAGGAGAGGTGGGGTAGCAATAAATGTAAAGAATGGAATCAAATTTATAGAATATAAAATGGCAGAAATTGAAAAAATAGAAACAAATGCAATAACTATTTTTGGAATAAAACATAATATTAGGATCATTACAAGGAAAACAGAGTTTAATACAAAGGAAAACCTAGAAAAAATAGTTGGGAATGTAAATAAGCATACTATCATACTAGGTGACTTCAATATGAAACACCCTACATGGAATCCCCCTGGTGATCTAAGATGTGATAAAGAGACGGAGTATCTGTATGAATGTTTAGAAGATAGTAATTGTGAAATGATGAACAATGATGATGTAACTAGAATAGGGGAACACGGCGACCTTGACTCAGCCTTAGATCTATGTCTAATATCAGCTGAATTAGCACATAAGGCAAACCTCAGCGTTATTGACAATACAATAGGCAGTGATCATTTTCCAACCCTAACAAAAATAATATATAACTCTCAGTATGAACCCATAATGCTACCATCAAAATGGAAAATAGAAAAAGCAGATTGGACCCTTTTTAACAGGAAAGTAGTAAACATTTTGAGTTCACAACCTGACTTCTATGGTGATTTATAAACTTCGTAAGATTCTTGGTCATGATCACTTTCATACTAACTTTGTTAAACTTGTTAAAACGTTTATCAAAAGAGGTTATGACCCTATCATTTTGCAACGTACTGCATGCTTGGTGGTGGACCCTTTTACAGTTCGCCACTATGCTTTCCTCTTTAATTGTACGATGACCGGACTGGCTGTGGACCCTATGATGACGCCTACCTAAAGTCCATTGGGACGGTGGCGTTTGATGTTTGCCCATGTTCTTTCTTGTCGTGCCCTTAATGGTGTATTCTCTTACTGCTCTGGCTTCTGCCAAGTCATTGAGTACCTTCATTGTGGCTTTCTAGGCTATTGTTTTTTTGTATTATATTTACACGAGCATATTTGTGTTTTACTTATATTGCCTATTGATGCTGCCTTGTTGGTTAGAGTTTAGATCATGGCAGGGATGTCTTTATTTACACTGTCCGGTTTTAATGGGATGACAGTAGGGTAAGTGTGAGGTTTGGTGCACCCTAGAACCGGTTTAAACCCCCAGTGGCCTACTTTGTCACTGACCGTTCCAAGGCGGTAGCCCTATTGTCAACCCTTTTGTGTTTGTGATGTCGTTTGCAATTTGTATTACTTTTGCCTTTTCGTTTGTCTGTTTGCGTGTTTGTTTTTGTGTTTTGTGGTTGACTGTCGTCCTTGAATGCTGCTTTCCCTGTCCGATATTTTAGCCTTCTTTACAACAAAAAAATAGAACAATCAATGATAATCAAAATCAATTTTCGGCAGAACTATATGGAATATGTAAAAAAAAAAGATTCCAAAAACAGAAGCAAAAATTAGAAAGCAAAAAGCGGTATACCCTTGGTGGACAGAGGAGTGTAATACTATTATAAGAGAAAGGGAAAACTCGAGAAAAACTTATAAACATAATAAAAGTCCGGCAAACTATGAGAAATTTAAAATATAAAGGAAATCAGCCAAATCAACGATACGAAAGTCAAAAACCGAATGCTGGCAACAATGTATATCCAAAATAAACCATAGAACCAATTCTAAGCAAGTTTGGGATATTATAAGTAGATTTAGGGGAACGTCAATACAAAATATTCCTTTGTTAATCAAAGACGATAAACATGTTTTTGCAGGAAAAGAGAAGGCCAATTTATTAGTATAACACTATCAGAAAGTGAGTAGTACAGCAGAATACGATAAAAAGTTTATACCTATCAAAGAAAAATTAGAACAAGTATATAATGAAGAAATGGAAAATCATGATGATTACCTAGAAATTGAGTATAACAAAGCTTTTACCCTTTTTGAATTAGACAATGCACTATAATATTGTAAAAATACGGCGCCTGGTCAAGATCTTATACATTATGAAATGATAAAACAACTCCCAAAAAATGGAAAGATTAAATTATTAGAACTCTATAATCAATCCTGGAAAACTGGTACATCACCAGAAAACTGGTGCGAATCAATTATAATACCAATAATCAAAATAGGGAAAGATAAACATTTACCATCATCCTATAGACCCATTTCACTTACGTCAGTATTATCAAAAATAATGCAAAAAATGGTTAAACCTTGTTAGTAAATTATGCTGAAAGAGAAAACCTAATATCTAAGTATCAATCTGGCTGCAGACAAAATCGCACGTGCGATGACCATTTAGTAAGGCTTGAATCTGACTGTAAAAAGGCCCAAATATCAGATAAATTCTTATTGGCAATAATGTTAGATTTAAGCAATGCTTTTGATAAACACTGGAATAAGGGGGCACTCTTACAACTATATAATATAGGTATAAAGGGCAGAATGCTAAAATGGCTTGCTAATTTCTTAGATGGGAGGAAAATAAAGGTTAAAGTAAACAATATAACATCTGAAACATTAGAAACAGAAAATGGCTGCCCACAAGGAAGTGTACTTTTTCCTATAATATTCTGTATCTTTATGAATACCCTAGAAAAGGCAATAAAAGCGCATAATAAGCCGATAGAAAATCCGCAAGATCACGCGCAATTATCACAGTTTGTAGATGATGGGGCAATGTGGGTAACCTCCGGTAAAGAAAAAAACGCAGTTATAAAAGGGCAAACACTATTAGTAATAATCGAAAAATGGGCATTAAGATGGGGATTAACAATTAACCCTGATAAAACACAAGTGCTACTCGTTTCAAGGAATGGCTACCCCGAGCAAAAACCAAACTTCCCGACCCTTCAACTGTGCAATAAAAAGCTAACATTTGCACTCTTTGCGAAATTTCTAGGTATGTACTTTGATAGACATCTAAACTGGAAAAAACATGTCGAATATGTAATATCCAGATGCACAAAAGACTTAAATATGCTACGAATGTTAACCGGAACGAATTACGGCGCGGATAAGAAATCTCTATTAAAATTATACAAAGCGTTAATTCTAAGTAATATTAATTATGGAAGTATCGCGTATGCCTCAGCAACAAAATCGACATTAAAGCCGCTACAAATAATGCAAAACAAAGCTTTAAGAATAGTAACAGGCGCGTATAAATCAACCAATCAAATAGCTCTGCTCGTAGAAAGCGCGGAAATACCGATATAATTAAAAAGAGAAGAAAATATGCTAAAATATTGGGCCAGGTCTAGCAGGTTAAAAGACAGGCTACCGGTTAATGAATTAATAACTAAGATAGGAATATTCGAACATAAATCAGATAGGTATAAGAAAATCAATCCTCCTTATACCCAAACGATACAGGTACTGTTAGAAAAATATAATATGCAAGATATTAGTATACAAGAACCTTTGTTCACGCCAATCACAAAAATGCAAACAATCATGTCTTGACCTGACCCATCTAATTAACAAAACGGAGACATCAACAATAAACGCGAAAAATATAAGCAATGAACATATCGATAGTTACTATAGCGATTATATAAAGATCTATACCGATGGCAGTAAAGACGCGGAGAAGGAAATAGCAGGGGCAGGAATAGTAATGTATGACAAAACTAGCATGATAATATACCAGAAAAAGATCAAACTTAATTATAGAGTATCGGTATATACAACAGAATTGGTAGCAATATTAGCGACACTCCCATGGGTACACCAGAAAAGACCTGCAAAGGTAGTAATCCTGAGCGATAGCCTTAGTGCCCTACAATCTATAAATAAAGGCAACTCAAAAAGCAGACAGGACCTAATTGAAAAAATAATTTTGGGAATAAATAAAATAGCAAAACAAAACATAACGCTCGATATGGCATGGGTACCCAGCCATGTAGGAATAATAGGTAATGAAGTAAGTGACAACATCGCAAAACAAGGCTCTATAGACGGACAAGTAGTTCCAATAAAACTAGGGGTAAAAGAAGTATATAGCATAATTAAAGAGAATATTAAAACAGAATGGTCAAAAATATGGAAAAATACGACAACACAAAGGTTACGCTTACAGCCATCGGTACCTAGCGCGATAGAACAATACAGTGATATTAGGCTTATAGACAAGGCATACACTAGGCTAAGATTAGGGCATAATGGGATAGGGTCAGAAAGGCGGGATAAATTTAAAAATAGGGATTGCAAATCTTGTGGGCAGCCAGAAACGTTTGAACATATATTCTTTGATACACCAGGGCAATGCCAAATATATAAAGAGCAGAGACAAAATCTAGAAGCTGAGCTGCTTGAAATAGGCTTGAAATCAATAAATAAAAGTACACTACTGTTCCCGGAAAAACAAGTAGAGGAACAAGTAAGAAATAGCGTGTTTAGATTTATGACTGAGTCAGGGTGCGCCAAGTTTATATAAATATACAAATATATATGTAATGTAGATATACATAGATATGGATAGGTCAAACCGCCCTATTACTAAAAAACCTAGCATAAGTTGAAAACGATCAGTTGAGTCTGATGTGGGGCTTCATCTGCACGTGGAATAATTGCTGAGGTACAATGATTACGGAGGGGCACAAGTGATTTACTTGGTTCAAACTCAGGCGGCGCCGCGTTTAACTGCGGTCCTGCAGCGTGAGTGAAAACCGGGGGGTCCGTGTCAGCAAGTTTGAGTAAGGGTGCGTATACTAGCTTAAAAATTAGAATAGGACAACCATATCTAGAAATGTATAAATAAATAAGGGATTGAGGCATCCTTAAGGCGTTAGGCTAGAGGAAATATAAGAGAAATGTAAATAGCAAGCAGGAAGAAAATAGATAACTAGCCAATACATAATATATAGTATGTTATTATTGTTAAATTGTTAGTATGTTTAGGTCTATCATGGGTCCTGACCACCGCACGGTGTGGCCGCGCTACCAAATTAATGCCTAAACTATGAAGGAACCACACCTACATAGTAGGCGAGTCTCTCCACTGACACGAATACAGCGGGTGGATGCTCGCTGTAGTCAGTGGGGCGTGCAAACGTATTCCAGTCAAGGCTTGAAGAAGACTTAAAAGATGGGGTGGCGCGACAACGCTGTGGGGGTGTTTTAAAGGCTACATGAACATATATATATAAAGCTTTTGATTTGTTGGTTAGACAAAACATATTCTATAAACTTATGCAATATGGAGTGAGAGGTAAAACCCTTAATATTATTAAATCATTGTATACGAACATAAAATCAAGAGTAAAGTATCAAAACCAGCTTAGTGACAGTTTTAGCTGTTTTCTTGGAGCGCCGCAGGACGATTGTTTGTCACCTTTTATATTTTCTATGTATGTAAATGATTTAGAAGAATATTTTACACTAAATGGTTTTAAAGGTATCGATACTGGAATGTTAAAGTTGCTGTTACTATTATACGCTGATGACATAGTGATATTTTCGGATACTGAGAAGGGGCTACAAGATGGGTTAGATATACTGTACAGTTATTGCCAGAAATGGAAATTGGTCGTAAATGAAAATAAAACGAAAGTCATGCTTTTTAAAAAAGGCGGTCAGATAAAAAGGAACCTATTGTTCACATATAATAATACTGTAATTGAAATTGTAAATAAGTTTACCTATTTGGGAATTGTCTTTACCACAGGCGGTTCTTTTGATCAAACGTTCGAATCATTAAGTGGCCAGGCATTAAAGGCAATCTTCAAAATGAAGTCGTATATAAATCAATTTACTGACTTATCGGTCAGTCACACTTTAGACATTTTTGACAAACTCATTTTGCCAATATTAAATTATGGCGCAGAGATATGGGGATTCTCAAATGCGGAAAAGTTAGAGAAAGTACACCTTCAATTTTGTAAACAACTTTTATGTGTTAAAACACAAACTCAAAACAATTTCATATATGGAGAACTCGGGAGAGTCCCTTTAAAAATTCAACGTATGGCCTATATTATCCGGTTCTGGTTAAAAATTACACGTACGAGTGATCGCAAATATATAAAAAATATGTATAATGTTATGTTAGATGATCTGATCGTAAACCCAAATAAATTAAACTGGGCATCTCAAGTAAAAGGGTTATTGGAACGAACAGGATTTAATGAAGTTTGGTATTCTCAAGGAGTAGAAAACATAACGTATTTCATTAATATATTTAAACAACGAATTAAAGATATGTTTATACAAAATTGGAATGCTGAATTATCGGATTCCACTAGAGCTAGTACATACAGAATAATATCAGATTTCAGGTTTAAGTATTATCTAGATGTACTAAATATAAAGAAATTTAGAGCTTTTTTTTACAAAACTAAGAGTCTCTAGTCATAGGTTAGAAATAGAAACTGGTCGATGGCATAGACCAAATAAAACACCAAGATCCGAAAGAAAATTCCAGCTATGTAATATACTAGAAGACGAATTTCACTTTGTATTGGAGTGTTCACTATATCAAGATATAAGAAAAGAATATGTTAACAAGTATTTTTGGAAACGGCCAAACATACCAAAATTTATTGAACTTATGACAACAGAAAACAAGAGTTTATTAAAGAAACTGTCCGTTTTCATTTGTAAAAGTTTTAAAAGAAGAGACGACATGTTTTATAAATAAATATCACTTTTCTCCATTTTTGTCCACAGATATAACTGTGTTCTGATCAGTACTTAGGAATATTAATTTAAAAATATATATTAAACACTTATACATGTTATATACTTAATAGTTGTCAAATACTTTTTAACTAGTAACATATACAGATGATCTTGAAACTCACCTATGAAATTATACAAATTGTCATTAACTGGAAAATATTGTGTGTATTTCATATACATGTTTATATGTATGTACTATTTGCATGTGAACTGTTGGGCGTAATGCCTTATGTTTGAATAAAATATCTATCTATCTATCTATATATGAGTGCATATCACTATCGGTTATATTGGGTCATTATAGAAAGTGTACGCTATTAACATAGGCAGGTTGCAGCTACTTGTAGCATATGAAATAATGGCATATATGATGATTTTAACTAGGTGTTTTCCATTCGGTCCGCGCTATTATTATTATTAAAATGTTAGTATGTGTAGGTCTATCATGGGTCCTGACACGCCGCACAGTGTGGCCGCGCTACCAAATTAATGCCTAAACTATGAAGGAACCATACCTACATAGTAGGCGAGTCTCTCCACTGACACGAATACAGCGTCTGGGCATTTTCAAGATTCAACCAACAACGCATACAACAACTCTACCATACGACGATGCAGCCAGCCAGACACACCTGATGGGGATGGGGAACAGGGCCCCTTCACACTACTCCAATTCTACTTGTCGGTGGAACGGGAAGTCGTCTTCGATCCTACTTGCAAAGCAATCAAATTAATAGATAAGCCCAATACTAGAAAACGGGCGACCTGTAGAAACGGTCGCTGCGTATCCCACATTACCCTAAACAAACAAGCCCACTAAGTGCAAATACGCGCGACCTGTAAAAACGGTCGTGACGTATCCCACCCCCAAAACCCCCGGCCCAATAAGGATAAATATGGGCGACCCATGTCAAAAGGTCGCATCATATCCTGCAACGTCCTGAAATACGCGCGACCTGTAAAAACGGTCGTAAACGTATCTGTCCAAAAAAAAAAACCGGCCCATTAATATAAGTATGGGCGACCCATGTCAAAAGGTCGCATCATACCCCGCATCGTCCTGAAATAGGTGCCCATAATTATAAATACTAGCGACCTAACAAAAGGTCGCACGGTATCCCTCATCTCCTTCTAATATTATTATGTGCAAGTAATACCAGTCCGTTAACAACACCTTTACAGCAAGCTATAGAAAGCCAGAAATTAGGTTGAATTAACCGACAGTGCTGGTTTTCTTCTTTGATAATATATTCAGAAACTTTGGAGGACTCTGTGGCGGAGTCAACAAAATTAAACAAAAATTCAAAATTATACCCTTTTACAGTCCACACATTATGCCTGGGCGTACCGGGATTCTCTGGTGTCCATATAGGCGGAGGGACTACAGATTCAATGAAATATTGCAAATAAAAACTCTTTATTTCAATATAATGTTTATAATCAATATAAACCGTTTTGTATCAGTTTTTATTCAATTTAAATGATCAGAATGCATTAATCGGGCCCTTTTCTGTACTGCCGCGTCCTTTTCAAAATGGCAGAAGAAATCAGATTCGCAATAATATTATTGCCAATAAAAGCTCTTTTCTTTTTTTTTTCAATATCATACTGTTTACTATCAATATAAACCATTTTGTATCAATTTTTATTCAATACAAGATTTAATAGTGCATTTAATCGGCCCCTTTCTGCGACATCCTTTTCGCAATAGGATGGGAACACATATTAATGATATTAACACCAAAAATAAAAATAAAAAACTTCTTTTCACTGTCAATCGTGTTTATTATCAATATAAATCATTTTAAATCACTTTTTAATCAACATAAGTTAAAATTGTGCATTTAATCGGCCCTTTTCTGTGTCGCACAAACCCTTTTCTGTCAGGCCACGTTGATTTCGTAATAGCATGAGTACATATAATAATGATATTACTAGCAATACAAAGATAAAAGTATTTTTTTCTTTTTTTATAAAGTGTTTATTATCAATATAAATCATTTTAAATCACCTTTTATTCAATATAAGGTATACTAGTGCATTTAACAAGCCCTTTTCTGTGCATTTAACAAGCCCTTTTCTGTCCGGCGATGTCCTTTTCGCAATAGCATGGGAACATATCCCGGCACAACCAGTTTTCGTACACATAAGGACAAAACATGAGATTAAAACTCTTACATTTAAATAAAAGACTTTTCCTTTCCAGTCAATGTTTTCATTAATTATAGTACTGAAATTCTGCAGAATCATGCCAAATTGGCATGACCTCTATTGTTTACATTTTTTAAGCAAAATGACGACCTACTTTCCTCATTCCTAACGGAAAATCCAACCTCGTTTCGAGCACTTCCGGTAAACATGAAAAGTACACTGCAGAACAGAAATTTGTACCCAATAATAGTTTTAACATATAGTCAACACTTTTCAACAGTTAAAAATAATGTTAACCACTGAAAATAACTTTTAGAAAGTATTTATAATTTATTTTTAATGTTGTGTTTTTTTCAGGTGCACATGAAAGGCAAAACAAGGTGTCTCCCCTTCTTATGACCCTTACATGAGTTGAAAATGATAAATACACCCAATTCTCAAAATTGTCATATCTTCCCACAATTAACATTCCTTATTTGAGTAAACATGCTGAGGTTTGAGAGAATGAAGTGCTTGCAGACCACACATTTTCCAGATTATTTTTAATCGTTTTCAGTAAAATTATATAAGAGGGGATAATTTTTTAAAGTGATTAATTTTTTTATCTGCAGTATACTTTTGACGCTTTGGACGGAAAGTAGATCATGAGATTACGTCAGCAATTGTGCAGACGACAGCTGTTTAATTTTAATCAATCAAAAAATGGTTTTAATCATGTTTTAAGGAAAGGAATATTATGGAATAGTGAAATTGACTGAAATACATATTGAGCTCAGCTTTTCATTTGGATAATGCCTCTCATATCTCCATTTTTAGCATGGTGAACTTGTTCACCAAGCTATAGTTACCGTGTTTTTTTCACGAATCCTAACAACAGCCTCACTGATGAATCGGCGCATTGGCTGAAAAAGAAGACCCATATTTTAACAGGTGTTTCTTCTTTTCTAGTGCGGATACAAATATGGTAATGTCATTTAGAAATTTCAAATAATTTCTTCGATATATTGTTTAAGTTATATATTGTTTATGTAGCTATTTCATCTATTGTTCCATCGTTTTGCTGTGCGGTCTATAAATAGATCAATCATCATCATCACGTGATCAACACGTGATCTTGCATAAAATGTCCAACAATATATTTATACGCCGTATTGATCTCTCTCCTAGGATAGTTTATTGAGATTTGTAACCAGTAACTTTTTATAATTTATTTCTCTTGCAACACCATCAAACGCATATCTTCCATCTTTCTTGGATTTATATATTTAAGAACTATACATATATGTTGTGACATGGCCTTTATAATATTCATATAAAATTTAATAATTTTGGTCACTAATGGTTATATAAGCAACTATCCTTTGTAATTCCTTCTCCAGTTGCGCGCATAATTTCATCTGGTACCCTACTGATACACATCGCCTGTCTATACCTCGATAACACGGACGGTAACCATTCTCGTGCGTCTCTCTGAATTCTGAACAATGTTATCGTAAATATATGTGGTCTTTGATGTTTTATGAATACCTGTGTGACAGAACAGAACGCCGCCAGAATGTATCGAAATTGAATCCCATTAGATGAAATTGCGTAGCTTTGACAGAATGGCGGGGAATTTTGTATCGGAGTTCGTCTCAAATAGCTGAGGTCTCCCTCCACCAATTAAACTGGCCGCCATACATAACTAATTGATCTGTTGATAAATGGCGTAAAACACCATGCAAAAAAAATAAATAAATAAATAAAACCGAAACCGGTTTGATGAATCCGTTTTGGTAAATCCGTACGTTATAATCAAATGCTAAAACTGAAAATAGATTTTAGGAATACTGTAGTTCTGTATAGCATTGCTTTGTTGATATTATAAATGAATCTGAATGAATAAGAAAATTAGTGATATATATAAAAAACAATATAAGGTACACAATCAGTAATAGACCAAAGAAGAGGTGTTACAATTTCCCCTAGCAGCTCTAAATAAAATAGGTGGGTAGGGATTTTTTTTTTTTTGCTTAAAAATGTTAAGGGTCGGTCGGCCGAGGGGAAACACACCTATTTTTTTGGCTTTATCTCAATAATCTGAGGGCTAAAAAAATGTTTGCTTCTACTTGTGTGACCCATAGGGATCTGTAAAATAAACATTTCTATGTGTTTACTCAATTTATTAGCTTTCGGCCAAAGGCCAGAGTGTACATTTACCACTAAACCACTACATTATTGCTCAATCCAATGTTTTTAAGGAATACATTTTTATTTTTTAACATTCATGGCACTGAATAACATCAGGTCAAGTCAAAGTAAGTGAATCCAGAAGGGATTGTTAACTTTGCTCGCGACCTGATGCTATTCATAGTCCCATGAATGTTTAAAAAATAAAACGTATTCCTTATATTTATATTATTATTGTACTCAATCAATACCCATTTGTCCCGTTTCTCAACCATTTTTTTCTCTAAATTGATAAAAATGCAGAATAACACCTATATTTATCACGACAAATGGGACAGCGTAAACGTTTAGCCTAGCCTTCCTAACCTGTTATGGTATAGTCACGTCAAACGTCAGTTGTTTTTTCTTGAAACGTCATAGTTTTAAGTGCGCGTGAAGCAATTAAAATGTGATTCATGTTCAAATGGATGTTTCTAGTTTTGTATGTGTTATACAAGTACTTACATTAGAAATGTAAATATAAATGAATGAAATGATGTCATCATGAACAAAATAATAATTAGAGTAAACACACGGAAATATTTACTAGTCATTAATATTTTGTGAGTGTATTTTTAATATGGTTTGTTGTTTAACCCTAGTGAGCAAGTTAATATAAATAACTTGGTAAATAAAAATAAATTGTGAATGCCTGGTCCTTATGAATATTTTAACCCTTGGGTAAATTGTAATATTAAAAGCCTTAATATGTCTTGAAATCATTGAATTTAAATCTGTCCTTCAAAGCCTGCAAATGGCAAAACATTATCTGTGACCAGTGTACACAAGAACAGCTTTTGATTAGTAATACAGGATTGTCAGGTTTATAAAGTTTATTTACTATTGAATTCTTTATTTTTTTAATGAAATAACAGTTAATGCATGGAACATTCAATACACACCTTGTTCCAAGGTACAGCCAAGGTTCTGTTTAGCCATCCAAAGTTTGAGGACAAAAACAAATTAATAAAAGAAAATCCCTACCCTACCTAATTATTATGAAGGTGTTACCCGAAACAAACACTCTTTTTAGGCCTCATCTGTTGTCATTCGTAGCATCATTTACCGAAGTGTTCCGAATGATCCGCCTTGAATCTGCACAACTCCATCCCGAGAGCAGGATTCCCGGTTTCTCAAATCTTGTTCGGGATTTATCAAAACTGTTGTAAAGAAACAGTATGGATTTTGAATCCAGTTCCGGTTTCATTTCAATGTAATCAAACACGACATTATTCTAAGACGCAATTTCATCATAGTTCACCATGCTCTCAGTACCTTCGGTACTTTGATTGTTTATATTGTCATTTTGACATTTCTGCAAGTATCTGTCAAAATATCAGGTCATTGTATGCAAATGAGGGCACACATTCTTATTTCCGCTGTTTATTCGGAAGTGTTCGAATTCAGGTTGTGTACGAAAAGTGGTTGTATCGTATATTTTAATGATATTAACACCAAAAAAACAACAAAAAAAACACTTCTTTTCACTGTCAATCGTGTTTATATCAATATTAAACGTTTTAAATCACTTTTTAATCAACACAAGTTAAAATTGTGCATTTAATCGGCCCTTTTCTGTGCCGCCCAATCTTTTTCTGTCCTTTTCTGTGAAAATGGCCCTTTTCTATATCTAGTCATACCGATACAGTATAACCGGGTCAATAAATTATACAAAATAATATTAAACAAAAATATTGTTTTAGACACGTAGTCAAATGCAATATTAGTTATTATTTTTAAGTACGTGATTTTATTATTTCATATCAAACAAGCGTTTGTTAATTTGATTCAAATATTTTTATTATGCGAGGTGTTTTACAAATTTCGTCAAAATAACAATTTCTATCAGTATACGTAGCCAGAAGCCGACGATGGCCCGTCTCGGCGTTGCATTTCTGCTTTATTTATCAGCCTTCGTTACCTTTAGAAGTGTCGATGCCGCTGTGGACAGTTTATATTGTGGAAAAGACAACTGTTACGAGTGTAAGTAAATTAAACTATTTGTATCGTTAAAAACAGCACAAAACAGTACATAATGTTCTTCAAGTGGGTGGGGTAGGCATACTTTTTAAAATTTAATCAAGCACATTTATCATATCCTGGTGTTCTAGGATTTCCGGGTGTGTTTGTGTGAGAGGGGACACCTCATAAATGTTAAGCTTCAACAAAACGCAATAAAACGGTTGGTTTCATTAAAAGAATATACTGATAAAACGCAACAAAACACCACAAACTACTTTGAACATTAATTTAAAAAAAAATCTATTCATAATTTTGATAGAGCATGACAGTGGCCAGAAATAAGACATACCAATACATTCTGGTAGGTGATAAACTCAGTCTTTATCCTTGATGTTCAACCAAGTTTTACTGTTAAAATTAAGGTGTCGACAGTGCGATTCTGTTAAAACCCTGCATAGTTCATGCACATTCATGCAAACTGATTCAGTATATGTATTTTTCAAATACAAAATCTTGAAAATTATCGTCTTTTTACTCTGCCAAAGATTTTTATTTTACTATAGGGCCGACCATAAACAATTGTTGGTTTGCTGTTTCCATACCTACCCACCAAAAAGGGCCCTACCCAAAACATTTTATAGCAATTCTTTAACTATGTTTTTACTGTTTTTAGTATATTTTTCTTTAATTTCTTGCGTTTTTTTACTGTCTTTGGAAAAAAAAAATTCTACCTACCTACCCACTTATAAAATTCTGGGTCGGGAAACAGCAAACAAATATATTTTTAAGGATATAATAGAACCTATACAGCGGCAGTGTTCCCACTGACTTTTTCATTTGGGGGTACATGTACCGTTACAGTTACAGTAAATCACTGGTCAGTCAACCCGTTTGCGCATCTATAAATAGTACACGGGAGAGACGAAACACGATTTGAATTAATTATTTGATCTTCATTTATTCTATTATTAAGTTTTTATTTTAATTTTAAATATACTTACTAAATCTGAAAAAGAAATAAGTCAAAACCACCAGAATGAGATTTCGATGTTTTCTCTACTTCCATTTAGGTAGTGCGTGCGCTTATGACGTCATATGTTTTCTCTACTATTATTTAGGTAGCGCGTGCGCTTATGACGTCATAACCAATCATCGTGGTATGCACTAGAGGGATAGGGCAATTGACGCAATTACTCGAGATAATGTTTTCGTAAACAAAGCGTTTTAGTTTCGTTTTGATTTTTCAAAAAATATTCGGACAAAGTGGACGAGAATATGGAAATCTACTGACGGTCATGCTTTATTATTATCAGACTTGTATTTTTTCTGTGCGTGCATGCACGTACGAGGTCAGTTTTCTGTGCGTGATTTTTTGTTTTCATGCGTGATTCACGCACATATGTGCGTGAATGGGAACACTGCAGCGGTACAGTGCTTTGTGGGGTATAGAATCACTTGGGTTAAACGTCTAATTTTAAAGTGAAAGGAAAGTGTTTATTTAATTTCTGATTTAGATTTACCCTTTTTATAGTTGTATGATAGCAACATTTCTAAAATTATTTTCCTGAAACTGTGATTTTTAATAGGCGTTTTTGCACCAATATTTACATAATTTCATTTTATCCTTAAAAGTGCCAAACTTCAACAAGTTACCTTAATTGATGATTGCATTCTGACCTTTGACCCTTACATTTGTTAAAACAGCAAATATTTATTTCTGAGTTTATTGTTTCATTTCAAAATCACGCTTCATTCAGGTAGTATAGAATCATTTTTTCTGAGAGGTGTTGCACGTAGTGATATATTTTGCATGGAAAATGTCCCAAATAATTTCACCGTTGAATAAATGTATGCTTATATGATATATCTTCAAGCCTGGAAAGTTTTAAAATAATCTAAAATATATGAGCTGAGAAAACTGAATTTAAACAGGAAATGATTCTTTACTACCAATGATTCTATACACCCCAAAGCATTGTACTTTATTTTTCGCGGTACCAAACTACTTTTTTTACCAACAATTTATTGTGATTATTTTTCCCCAGGACTTGGAAAATCCTCCCACAGAAACACTCCAGAAGTCAAATAAATGAGACTTTGATTATATTAACTAAAATAACTGACTATATCATTATTATATGTACATGTCTACTTCGGAATTCGCGTAAATGAACCATTGAATCAAATGCAGTTATTATGTAAATCAATTTCCTGCATGTATACTAAGGCCTATAAACAAAGGTTTGTTTCCTGTTACATGCCCAAAAAAACAGGGGTCCAACTGTCAGAAGATCTTTTTTTTTTTTGGTAAGACCTCAATACCAGTGTCAATTTATATATAACACCAGAATTAAAGACTGTTGTATAAAACAAGTCTATTGTTTGTGTTGTGTTTCTTTGGTACACATAGGGAGCTGCAGATTCAGGTCCTCTGTCATCATAAAAATATTAAGGATTCTGGGAAAACTCCCAAATCGTCTGGGTGTAACTGTCAATGTATTGCAGTCTACAGTAGCCTAATAAATTGGCTCCTATGCAGTTTTTTTTTTATTATTCTGACGTTCTATGTAACTGTTGATGCTCGCCAATACGAAAAATTTCAAAAGAGCATTAAACGTGTATTTTAACACACTACAGTCTACAGTAACTTATGATGTAAACAATAGGTCGATCTGCTTCTTGCAAGTGCGCTCAATTTTGAGTGAAATATAGAGGTATCACGTGATATGCATTCCGGGGAAATCCCTTCCAAAAATAGTATATTTGCATCCATTGAAATCTTTCGGCTAACAGGAAACAAATCTTTTTTTTTAGGCCTAATAAACTTGTCAACTATAGACACGGACCGAACATTTTACAGAACAGTTACCGGCATACCAGTGAATTCCGAGTAGTCCCCAAAACACCTCAAATGTTTCCATAGCAAGCATGCATACATTATTTCCCTACAAAAATATTATCGGATGGGACATTTTGATATCCCTTTGGTCAAACTTTTTTTTTTATTTTTTTTTTATTTTTTATTTTTCAGCCATCTTAAGATGACCCGTTTAAATCTCCCCGTCACATGGTGTGACAAGGGTCGGGGAGGACCATCCCTTGCCATACCTTACAAAATATATACAAGCATATTATAGAACATTTGAAAATTACTGTATGTTTGCTTTGTAATAAAATAATGAGATTTGCAATGGGGAAGTTATTTTTAGTCCAAAGAAAAAAAAAATGAAGTGAAATGTAATACTTTTAAAAACTGCCTGTGTGGTCCATGTCTTGAATTTTCTGATTTAATCGATGTACAAAATGAAAAAAAAAAGCCAGTTCTTGGTTCAGTGAAGGTGAGTAGTTTTAATTTGATCTATTATGTACCTAGTTAAATATTTGTTTTAGCATCTCCCAATCTTTATTAAATTGTTCCATATTTTTGTTTTTTATTGCAATATGTTTATGTGTGTTATGAGAGCATTTAAGTGTATTTTTAAGTGCCTGTATGGATAATGGTGTGTTTTGTCGTTTTGAGCAAAAAATATAATATTTGATTTCTAGCAATATTTGCAACTCAATCTTTGTTAAGCATTTTCCAATGTTGAATATAAAAAGTTCTTCTGTAAATGGCAGTATTATTTGTTTTGATACAAGTATTCTTTGTAGTTGTTGAAGGAAAGTTTGTGTTGTGGGACAGGTCCATAGCATGTGAGTAATGGTCTCTTCTTCGTTACAAGAATAACATAAGGGGGTATCTTTTATTTTATTTTGTGTAAGTAAAGATTAGTTGGAAGTAATCTGTGATTTATTCTAATCTGAAACCATTGCAACGTTGTGCTCATTGTACTTTTGAATGGTGAAGCATATATATCTGTCCATGTTTCTTCCTCTATGTCATAACAAAGTTCCCATTTTAATTTTGAAGTTGGTTTATCGCTGTTTTTATTTAGAATATTGTAAAATATTTTGCAACCTTTTCTGTTTTGGATAAATGGTGTGATGTTTGATGGTATATTTGGAAGTGGCATTTTACTTGAAACTGTTGTTTTCAATATCTTCTTTTGAAAGGATTTAATAACTGATATTAAGCCACTGTATTGTAAGAAATCTGTTTTTAAACCATACATATCTTCGAATTCACTAATGGAATATAGTTCTCCATTATCTTTAAATAGGTCATTTATTAGGTAAATATTTTTATCAAACCAATTTTTATAATATACTGGCTTACTGTCAATTAAAATACTGTTATTGTAAAAAATAGGACTTAATAAAAACGTATCTACAGATTCAATTTTACTACTGTTAATGACTGCGGCAAAAGCAGATAAAACATCAATCCAAAATTTATTATTAGTTTTCTTCATTATTGTTTCACAATAGCATTTGCCTAAAACTGCTAATTTTTTAATATCAATGAAACTTTCAACTGCATGTTTCCATTTACCTTCACTCACAATTAATCTTCTTATCCACGTGGATTTTAGACTGAAGATAAAAGCCTTTAAGTTTATCATGTTGAGACCTCCCTCTGAATATTGCTTTACTATAACTGTGTTTTTTATTTTTGCTGGACCTTCCCAAAGAAATTCATACAGTATGCCATTAATTTTTGCTATAATGGATTCTGTAGGATTTGGAAGAGATATAAAAAGATGGTTTAATATTGGTACGAGTAGTGATTTGATAACTGTTATTTTCCCTAATGGAGTTAAATATCTTCTTTTCCATATCTTGATCAAATTTTGAATCTTTGTTATTTTCTCATTATAATTTATGTCTAACATTTTATCTAGATCAACATTGAAATTTATTTTTGGTCAAACTTGGCATACAAGAGGCAGCCTACAAAACACAAGTCAGAGCTTAGCTTACGTGTATGCGGTCTCGGCAACAGTATATATTTTAATATGTCTTATGGCTTGTTGAATAACACACAATGACAGTAGTATTAAATAACAAGTTTTTCCTCTAATTGCAGTACTTGGTGTTGACAGAGATTCATCACGGGTAAGTAAACCAACACCTATGTAAACAGTGTATTAGGTAGCCATCTTTTGCGTAAAATCGCGGCCATTATTTGGTGGGATGGCTGGTGTAAAAAAATCCCTCCTCTTAATTTCTCAGTACTAGTATTGCAATGTGGTTATTCTAATAGAAGGAAGATGATCTTAAATGTACCTTTTTCACCCTTAACTTTCAAAAAAAAAAAAGCCCCAGAGACACCCACTTGGCACAAATTGGCTCTTAGCGTGAGTTAATAGCAATTATTTTGCACATATTTGCACACCCAAGTCTTGAATTTCTGCCTAATACGCTGATTTACAAGATAACAATTTTTTTTAAAAATAAATTATGTTCTAACTTCAGGAACATTCTAACAAAAGGGAATACATAAATCTTTTTCTAGAAAAATATGATTTTTTAGCTCGACTATTTGAAGAATAAGAGAGCTTATGTAATCACCCCGGGGTCGGCGTCCCACATCAAGGTTTGCGTGTAAGCCGTGTTTACAAGTCTATATCTCTTACATTTCTTATCCTAGCACAACCAGATTTGACCATGGGCTTCCTTATAGCATTATCTTAAGGGCTGCATAAGCAATTTTGGTTCCTGTCACCCATGGGCTCCCATGGAACCCAAATTATGATAGCCCATAAAATGTATCCCATTTCACATCAAATTTTGCGTGTAAGCTGTGTTTACAAGTCTATATCTCTTACAATTCTTACCCTAGCACAACCAAATTTGTCCATTAGCTTCCTTATAGCATTATCTTAAGGGCTGCTTAAGTAATTTTGGTTCCTGTAACCCCTGGGCTCCCATGGAACCCAAATTCTGATAGCCCTTAAAATGTGTCTGTTTCACATCAAATTTTGCGTGTAAGCTGTGTTTACAGGTCTATATCTCTTACATTTCTTGTCCTAGCTGAACTAAATTTTAGAATTGGTTTCCTTATAGTATGTTGTAAAGGGTTGGATAAGTAATTTTGTCTTCTGCAAATTCTGGGCTCCCATGGAACCCAAATTGTGATGGCCCATAAAATGTGCAATAAAGGCAGTTTGCATGTATATATATATCTAAAATTTTGGTTTGGGATTTCTTATAGCATTATGCATCTTATTCATACTTCACCGATATTGGGGAATGGGCTCCCTCCTGCCCCGGGCCCCACTCCCACCCCCCTCAACACATTATTTTTTTTACATATTTCTGTGTTGTTTTAGTGAATTCTTACACATAGTTATGTTGTGCCCCAACCCCACCCCACATTGTTGTAGCCTTGTTATCTGATGGTATATACTAGCTATAAATTTATTATTCTCTGAAAAATCGAATAGTCGAGCTGCGCTGTTCTCCGACAGCTCTTGTTTGAAAATGTTCTTATTTATGATAAGACTGTCATACCTATGCATCTCAAAACAGTATTATTTAGGTCTAAATTTGAAATAAGAATTTTTTTTGAATGAATTTAAATGTTTAAACTAACTCTGGTATGTAACCAGGATACAGATAGCCAATAATACTGTACTTAAAGGTTTTATTTTGGAAATATTAAAGAAGTAATTTTAAGCACATTCATTGTTTTGGCCTTTTAGAAAATACATAGTAAATATGATTATTTGTAAATTTTAAGCCAGACCGTAGAACCCCACGAAAAGTCTGACATACCCCCTTTAACAAAAATTGTTTAACAAAAGTTCTTGAATATGGTCATGGGTCTTAATTCTGTTGCAGAGAATTTGCAAGGATGTATGGCAATCTTCATCAATTTTTTTAATGGGGAGTCCTGTTATTTTTTTTACATACGTTTTTCTGTATAACATTATTAAAGGGACAATGTCCGTAACTTTTAGCTAATAAAACACAAAATAAGTACGTTGACAAACATAACACACAAACCATTATTGAATATATGCTAAATAAAACCAAGGCGGAATTCAAAAGCGATATGAAAAAAAGAAGTTGGTGTTGAACTCATAATCCACACTAAAATTACACGCGCAACTAATAATAATCAAATGTGGTAACAGTCGAGCTCACTCCCAACTGAGCTTTATTAAGTAAGACATACTATATAGATAAACTAATGTGCTAATGGATGTCACAGGATCAGCAGAAACGTAAATAATGTGGGTCCCACATTGTTTACAAATAATAAATAACCCCTTTTTTTTCAAACTCACGAATGTTTTACTACAGACTTATCTGGGTCTATGTTCATGTTTTCATGTAGACATTTCACTGAATAAAAATCAGACAGTTAAATATCTGCTTACATACATACAGTGTCCCTTTAATAGTTTATTATTTGAAAATTGTAAAACGGCATATTAATTATTAATGTTGGAAGTTTTATTTAATCGTATATACATATATATAAGCTTACCCTGGTGGTGAGGCTGCTGCATAGCCATAGTTAGGATCTACCTTCCTCGAGTCTTTTGTTGTATATGTTCAGTGTTATTTCTTTGTCTCAATCTCATTAAAATCAGAGCCAAAATATTCGCTCCTCTACTTTCCGCTATTTAGATATGACAGTGTTACCTACCGGGTCACCTCAGATTGACCTTTCATCTCATCAATATTCATGAGTAGGTCAACTAAATTCAACCAATGAAATCGCTCGTTTCATTTATAATTCATATGAAATTGAAACATTCTATTCTATTTGAGTGAACGGAACAAACGCAAATCTACATATCCGAATAAAGATAAAGTCTTCGTGTGTTATTGCTGTGTTATTGCACGATACATTCAAAGAAATGTACTGAATGGTATGTTTTACATGAAGATACGAAGAAAATCATGGGCGCTGTCGTTTATTTTGAAAATAGATATTCCACCGAAATTTTTACGACACTAGATAGCCTAAATAGTACGCCATATTACATGTGGCTCGATTAGCTCAGTTGATAGCGTACTCGCGGAAATATCAGTGTAATTTTAGTGTGGGTTCAATCCCTCGTATCGGTAATTTTTTTTGTACTGCTATTAAATTCCGTCAAGTTTACAATCTTTTTTTTGCAGTAAATGTTCAATAATGGTTGGTGTATTATGTTTGTCAATGCAATTCGTTCGTGTTTTATAAGCTAAAAATTACGGACATTGTCTCTTTCGACTGCTGCACAGCGTTTTAACTGTTCAATGTGACATGCTCAGCAAAGCTGTCAATACTGAACAATTTTGAAGGCTGAAATCTGATTGGCTAATCGTGAGGTCAATCTGAGGTGACCCAGTATATCTAAATAGCGGAAAGTAGTGGAGCGAATATTTTGAATCTGATTTTAATGAGATTGGTTTATGTTTAATACTAATATATTTATTTAAGACAAAAATAATGTATTTTAAAAAATTCAAAAAAAATACCAATCCTGATGTACTATTTTTAAAATACAACTTTTCTATAAACATAAAGTTAGATTTTTACCCAATTAACAATGAAAGCTTGTACATCAATAAAAATATTTTTTTTAAAAAACCACTAAGAAATAATGTTGTTGTTGGTAGTTTGTACTACTCCCCCACCGTTGTTTTCAATTAATAAAAAATATATAAAATAAAGTACTGAATATAGCCACAGTAAGTATTTGTAACGAAGTTTGTTTGCAACTGGAATTTTATTTTTTTCTATAATTTTCTTTCTTTCAGACTGAAATAGTCAAGGCGTACAGAAAGCTTGCTAGAAAATGGCATCCAGATATGCACCGAGGGGAGGAGGTAAGTTGAAATACAGTTGTAAAATCAACCTTTGGCATTCAGGAATTTTAATGACATTTTGTATATTTTGCTGCAATTAAATTACTTTAGAACTTTAGAATGTTAGAAATATGCTTAAATTATTAAACCAATTAATTAATCTTGTATTAATGCTAGACTCTGTCACTGAAGTATGGTACATGTATTGTATTAACTCCATATTGTATTTATTATAAATCAAAATTGTGTTGAAAGTTTTTGCCACTTTCGAAAATTGGGCTTTTGTTCAATTCTAAAGCCACCAAAAGTTACCCTCTAAAGATGAGAATTAGTTGACAAACATTTTGTTGTCATCAGTATACAACTTTTTACCATTTATCATGATCATATTATGCAAAGTAGTGTGATTTTTAGCTCTACTGATCAGAGATCAGCAGAGCTTATGCCGTGGTGCGGCGTCCGTCGTCCGTCCGTCTGTCCGTCCGTCCGTTAACTTTTATTTGTAGCGACTACTCCTCTGAAACTACTGGATGGATATTCACAAAACTTTACAAAAATGTTGCCCATGAAGTCTAGTTGATCCTAGCAAAAATTCATGTTGATGTGAAATCCAAGACGGCCGCCAAAGCTAAAAATAGATTTTCTAAATACAAGTTTGTAGCGACTACTTCTTGAAAACTATAAGTGATATTGATATGGGACTTTTTCTAAAATGATCAGCATGACATGATGTTGGTCCTTGTCGAAAATCGTTTTGATTTGACGTTAAACATGGCTGCCAGCGGCCATCTTTGTTTACATAGAGTTATATAATGAAAACTTGTAGCGACTACTCCTCTGAAACTACTTGACGGATTTTCATGAAACTTCACAGGAATGTTGCTCTTGATGTCTAATTGATCCTAGCAAAATTTCAGGTCGGCCGGAAATTCAAGATGGCCGCCACGGCTAAAAATAAATTTTCAAAATACAAGTTTGTAGCGACTTCTTCTTGAAAACTATAAGTGATATTGATATGGGACTTTTTCTAAAATGATCAGCATGACATGATGTTGGTCCTTATCAAAAATTGTTTTGATTCGACGTTAAACGTGGCTGCCAGCGGCCATCTTTGTTTACATAGAGTCATATAGTAAAAACTTGTAGCGACTACTCCTCTAAAACTACTTGGCGGATTTTCATGAAACTTTACAGGAATGTTGCTCTTAATGACTAATTGATCCTAGCAAAATTTCAGATCGGCCAGAAATTCAAGATGGCTGCCACAGTTAAAAATAGATTTTTAAAAAATAAGTTTGTAGCGACTACTTCTTGAAAACTATAAGTGATATTGATATGGGACTTTTTCTAAAATGATCAGCATGACATGATGGTTATCCGAGTCGAACATTATTGTGATTCGATATTAAACATGGCTGCCAGTGGCCATCTTTGTTTACATAAAGTTATATACTGAAAACTTGTAGCGACTACTCCTCTGAAACTACTTGACGGATTTTCATGAAACTTCACAAAAATGTTGCTCTTGATGTCTTATTGATCCTAGCAAAATTTCAGGTCGGCCGGAAATTCAAGATGGCCGCCATGGCTAAAAATAGATTTTCAAAATACAAGTTTGTAGCGACTACTTCTTGAAAACTATAAGTGATATTGATATGGGACTTTTTCTAAAATGATCAGCATGACATGATGGTTATCCGAGTCGAACATTATTTTGATTCGACATTAAACATGGCTGCCAGTGGCCATCTTTGTTTACATAGAGTTATATAATGAAAACTTGTAGCGACTACTCCTCTGAAACTACTTGACGGATTTTCATGAAACTTCACAGAAATGTTGCTCTTGATGTCTAATTGATCCTAGCAAAATTTCAGGTCGGCCGGAAATTCAAGATGGCCGCCATGGCTAAAAATAGATTTTCATGCAAGTTTGTAGCGACTACTTCTTGAAACTATAAGTGATATTGATATGGGACTTTTTCTAAAATGATCAGCATGACATGATGTTGGTCCTTGTCAAAAATCGTTTTGATTCGACGTTAAACGTGGCTGCCAGCGGCCATCTTTGTTTACATAGAGTCATATAGTAAAAACTTGTAGCGACTACTCCTCTAAAACTACTTGGCGGATTTTCATGAAACTTTACAGGAATGTTGCTCTTAATGACCAATTGATCCTAGCAAAATTTCAGATCGGCCAGAAATTCAAGATGGCTGCCACAGTTAAAAATAGATTTTTAAAAAATAAGTTTGTAGCGACTACTTCTTGAAAACTATAAGTGATATTGATATGGGACTTTTTCTAAAATGATCAGCATGACATGATGGTTATCCGAGTCGAACATTGTTTTGATTCAATGTTAAACATGGCTGTCAGTGGCCATCTTTGTTTACATAGAGTTATATAATGAAAACTTGTAGCGACTACTCCTCTGAAACTACTTGACGGATTTTCATGAAACTTCACAGGAATGTTGCTCTTGATGTCTAATTGATCCTAGCTAAATTTCAGGTCGGCCTGAAATTCAAGATGGCCACCACAGCTAAAAATAGATTTTCAAAAAAAACAGTTTGTAGCGACTACTTCCTGAAATCAAAATCAATCAGTAGAGCTTCAAGGTCATTGACCTCTTGTTTAAAAAAACAACACTTAATATACTGCTGTTTAATATTCTAAATTAAATTCAGACACTATTAAAAGGTGGCATTGGAATTCAGAGAATAACAATAAATCTCCCATCATCTTCACCATCTGTAGGTGATATATTTGAATAGCGATTCAATATACCCACAAGCACTACTGTCGGTATGGGGATTTACATCAATGTGAACAATGTTTCAGTCACATGACGCCGGTGACTACTTGTAGCAGTGAGCTCAATGCCCAACTTTATATTGCTGCCACATTGGACACATGATACCCCACCCAGTCACATTATACTGACACCAGGTTGACCAGTCCTAGAACTACCCTTTATATGCTGGAAAGCAAGGAAGATACTAGTACCATTTTTATAAGGTCTTTTATATGACCCGGCCGGGGAATGAACCCACATCCTCCTGCATGCGCGGCAGATGCTATAACGTTGCTCCACAGATCCACTGTTTTTAAAATAAATGTGTTTGAAAGTTTGATCTCTTTTACATTTCAGGAGAAAATAGAGGCAGGCGAGATGTTCCAGACAATAGCCAATGCCTACGAAGTAAGTCTCCTGGTTTGTCAGTATCTGTATGCAGATATACCTGATTCTATATAAACACATTTTAAAGAAACTTACGCTCCAAATAACGACAAAATTGCACTACAATACCGTTAATCAAATCTCAAGCCGGGTGTTCAGGTCATATAATAATGTATATGTATTAAAAGTATAAGTTTATTCAACGGTTTTTAAAATACCTATGATAATTTGATTGAATAAGCGTAAAAAATGAATTCGATGCTCCAGTTTTGACGTTTGTTCTGGCTGGTTAAAGCAGTTTATACTGTGTCTATAGAGTTTGGATTCTCAAAATAGGTAAATCATATATATACCTTGTCGTCGGTAGGTTAAGAAACGGTGTACATATGTTGTAAACTTTGGCTGTTGTTGGCGGGATAGCTACTTTAACAAAACATGAAATTACCTATAGTTAAACCTGCACTAGAGACCCCCCATTTCAGTACCCAATGGTGTCCTGGGATATTGAGATTCTTGAAACTGTTGTAAACTTGTGCTTGTGATCGTCGGAAAGGTACTTGGACATTATTTGTTGCGCAGAAAAAGACATCTTGTGCATAAGGAATAGTGCCGATGAGTTGTGTCCACAGGAGCTTCTACAAAGGCTAAACGTTGGTCCACAGGGCTATATAGGCGAATAAAACGCTTTCTGTTTTTTCGAGTGCCAGAGCTTTTCTAGTGTGTTGTATTCATCAGATCTTTACCAAGCTTTACCAGATTGGTAATATCAATGAAAGCTCGGAAAAGTTTGAAAACAAGCCAGATTGGACCATTTACTGGACTTATGGCCCTTGATTTTCTGAAATATGCTATATTTTGGCCTCATTAAGCCGAAAGGGCCTTCATTTGGCAGGGATGATCAATACCAAGCCTAGTTGTAAATATAGTAACCGTGTTCCGGTTGAATGATTTTGGTGGAGTTATGGCCCTTTAAAGGTTTTAATACACAAAATTTGTCCTGACTAGTTCTCCTGAACTACTGCACAAATTAAAACGAAATGTTTTAGGGATGATAAGTTCCAGGTCTAGTGCATATCATCGCCATGTTCCAGTTGAATGATTTTTGGCAGCATTATGGCCCTTTAAAGGTTTTAATACACAAACTTTATCTGGACTAGTTCTCCTGAACCCCTCGCCATATTTCAACAAAACTTTGCAGGGATTATCAGCACCAAGCCTAGTTGTACATGTCATCCCCATATTCCGGTTGCTTGATTTTGGCAGAGTTATGGCTCTTTAAATGTTTTAATACACAAATTGTCCAGATTTGTCTCTTACAAACTCCTTGCCAGATTTCAACGAATCTTGGCGGGGATGATCAGTACCAAGCCCAGTTGCACCTGTCATTGCCGTGTTCTGATTGAATGATTTTTGGCCCTTATAAGGTTTTAATGCACAAACTTTGTCTCAACTAATTCTCCTGATCCCCCTGGCTGGATTTCAACGAATCTTGGCAGAGATGATTAGTACCAAGCCTAGTTGCATATGTCATTGCCATGTTCGGGTTGAATGATTTTTGAAAGAGTTATGGCCCCTGATACATGAACTTTGTCTTTAGCCAGAAGAGCGTCCACAGGTCCTCTTGGGCCTCTTGTTTACTTTTAACTTTCTGACAACAAGTAAGAAGTGGGGCACTGACATTCATGTAACTATTCATGTTTTTGTTTGAATCGAATGCTGAAAAAATCTGAAAAGAATCGATCATCTATGTACATAGATATCATTTCTATCGATGACAGCTCTAATATGTTCTCAAATCAAATCAAACCAAGCATCTTCAATATGCTGCAATTATAAGTTTTCTATTTTGCTTAATATATTAGGGGCGTAACGCTTGAAAGAAAACTATTTTTCAATTGTTTTTGTTTTCTTTCGATGTACAATTTCTATTGTCAAAGAAAATACAATGTTTTAATTAAATTTAAATAATTCAGATTTTGACTGGAGTTATTTCCCTTTCCTGAAGTGCGGTCGTCAGTGGTTCGAGTCTCTTGACTTGAAATCACATGCACCTCACCGCTGTGTGTTTTGAGCCCTCATGAGACCAGATCTTAATGTAAGGAAGCTATCCAGCTGGCTTGTGAAACATTGATGGCTCTACCCAGACGTGCCCACCCATGCACGAACCTTACCAAGAGGGGCACCTGATCATGAGGCTTCTCCACCAATGGAGCTGACCTTAGCTGTTGGTGCGACTATAAAATCCAATTTAATTACTTCCCTTTCCAGAAACATTGTCAGTAAATTGAATATAATGGAGTATTTTTGTTTTCTATTGCAGATTTTGAAAGACGAAGATTCTCGCAATGATTACAATTATATGTTGGAACATCCAGGTTTGTAAAAATAGAATTACAGCAATCATTCATTCATAAGACTCTCCCCACAGCAATCATTCATTCATAAGACTCCCCACAGCAATCTTTTATTCATAAGACTTTCCCCACAGCAATCGTTCATTCATAAGACTCTCCCCACAGCAATCATTCATTCATAAGACTCCCCACAGCAATCATTCATTCATAAGACTTTCCCCACAGCAATCATTCATTCATAAGACTCCCTACAGCAATCATTCATTCATAAGACTCCCCGCAGCAATCATTCATTCATAAGACTCTCCCCACAGCAGTCATTCATTCATAAGACTCCCCACAGCAGTCATTCATTCATAAGACTCTCCCAACAGCAATCATTCATTCATAAGACTCCCCACAGCAATTATTCATTCATAAGACTCTCCCAACAGCAATCATTCATTCATAAGACTCCCCACAGCAATCATTCATTCATAAGACTCTCCCCACAGCAATCATTCATTCATAAAACTCTCCCCACAGCAATCATTCATTCATAAAACTCTCCCTACAGCAATCATTCATTCATAAGACTCTCCCCACAGCAATCATTCATTCATAAGACTCTCCCCACAGCAATCATTCAATCATAAGATTCCCCACAGCAATCATTCATTCATAAGACTCCCCACAGCAGTCATTCATTCATAAGACTCCCCACAGCAGTCATTCATTCATAAGACTCTCCCCACAGCAATCATTCATTCATAAGACTCCCCAAAGCAATCATTCATTCATAAAACTCCCTACAGCAATCATTCATTCATAAGACTCTCCCCACAGCAATCATTCATTCATACGACTCTCCCCACAGCAATCATTCATTCATAAGACATTCTCCCCACAGCAATCATTCATTCATAAGACCCACAGCAATCATTCATTCATAAGACTCTCCCCACAGCAATCATTCATTCATAAGACTCTCCCCACAGCAATCATTCAATCATAAGACTCCCCACAGCAATCATTCATTCATAAGACTCCCCACAGCAGTCATTCATTCATAAGACTCCCCACAGCAGTCATTCATTCATAAGACTCTCCCCACAGCAATCATTCATTCATAAGACTCCCCAAAGCAATCATTCATTCATAAAACTCCCTACAGCAATCATTCATTCATAAGACTCTCCCCACAGCAATCATTCATTCATACGACTCTCCCCACAGCAATCATTCATTCATAAGACATTCTCCCCACAGCAATCATTCATTCATAAGACCCACAGCAATCATTCATTCATAAGACTCTCCCCACAGCAATCATTCATTCATAAGACTCTCCCCACAGCAATCATTCAATCATAAGACTCCCCACAGCAATCATTCATTCATAAGACTCCCCACAGCAGTCATTCATTCATAAGACTCCCCACAGCAGTCATTCATTCATAAGACTCTCCCCACAGCAATCATTCATTCATAAGACTCTCCCCACAGCAATTATTCATTCATAAGACTCTCCCCACAGCAATCATTCATTCATAAGACTCCCCACAGCAATCTTTCATTCATAAGACTTTCCCCACAGCAATCGTTCATTCATAAGACTCTCCCCACAGCAATCATTCATTCATAAGACTCCCTACAGCAATCATTCATTCATAAGACTTTCCCCACAGCAATCATTCATTCATAAGACTCCCCACAGCAATCATTCATTCATAAGACTCCCCGCAGCAGTCATTCATTCATAAGACTCTCCCCACAGCAATCATTCATTCATAAGACTCTCCCCACAGCAATTATTCATTCATAAGACTCTCCCAACAGCAATCATTCATTCATAAGACTCCCCACAGCAATCATTCATTCATAAGACTCTCCCCACAGCAATCATTCATTCATAAAACTCTCCCCACAGCAATCATTCATTCATAAAACTCTCCCAACAGCAATCATTCATTCATAAGACTCTCCCCACAGCAATCATTCATTCATAAGACTCTCCCCACAGCAATCATTCATTCATAAGACTCTCCCCACAGCAATCATTCATTCATAAGACTCTCCCCACAGCAATCATTCAATCATAAGACTCCCCACAGCAATCATTCATTCATAAGACTCCCCACAGCAGTCATTCATTCATAAGACTCCCCGCAGCAGTCATTCATTCATAAGACTCTCCCCACAGCAATCATTCATTCATAAGACTCCCCACAGCAATCATTCATTCATAAAACTCCCCACAGCAATCATTCATTCATAAGACTCTCCCCACAGCAATCATTCATTCATAAGACTCTCCCCACAGCAATCATTCATTCATAAGACATTCTCCCCACAGCAATCATTCATTCATAAGACTCTCCCCACAGCAATCATTCATTCATAAGACTCTCCCCACAGCAATCATTCAATCATAAGACTCCCCACAGCAATCATTCATTCATAAGACTCCCCACAGCAGTCAATCATTCATAAGACTCCCCACAGCAGTCATTCATTAATAAGACTCTCCCCACAGCAATCATTCATTCATAAGACTCTCCCCACAGCAATTATTCATTCATAAGACACTCTCCCCACAGCAAACATTCATTCATAAGACTCTCCCCACAGCAATCATTCATTCATAAGACTCCCCACAGCAATCATTCAATCATAAGACTCTCCCCACAGCAGTCATTCATTCATAAGACTCTCCCCACAGCAATCATTCATTCATAAGACTCCCCACAGCAATCATTCATTCATAAGACTCCCCACAGCAATTAAATTTATTCATAAGACTCTCCCCACAGCAATCATTCATTCATAAGACTCCCCACAGCAAACATTCATTCATAAGACTCTCCCCACAGCAATCATTCATTCATAAGACTCTCCCCACAGCAATCATTCATTCATAAGACTCCCCACAGCAATCATTCATTCATAAGACTCCCCACAGCAATCATTCATTCATAAGACATTCTGCCCACAGTAATCATTCATTCATAAGACTCTCCCCACAGTAATTATTCATTCATAAGACACTCTCCCCACAGCAATATTCATTCATAAGACTCTCCCCACAGCAGTCAGTCATTCATAAGACTCTTCCCACAGCAATCATTCATTCATAAGACTCTTCCCACAACAATCAATCATTCATAAGACTCTCCCCTATTAAAGCAATCATTCATTCATAAGACTCTTCCCACAGCAATATTCATTCATAAGACTCTCCCCACAGCAGTCAGTCATTCATAAAGCTCTCCCCACAGCAATCATTCATTTATAAGACTCTTCCCACATCAATCATTCATAGGACTCTCCCCTAAGCAATCATTCATTCATAAGACTCCCTACAGCAATCATTCATTCATAAGACTCTCCCCACAGCAATCATTCATTCATAAGACTCCCCACAGCAATCATTCATTCATAAGACTCTCCCCACAGCAATCATTCATTCATAAGACATTCTGCCCACAGTAATCATTCATTCATAAGACTCTCCCCACAGTAATTATTCATTCATAAGACACTCTCCCCACAGCAATATTCATTCATAAGACTCTCCCCACAACAGTCAGTCATTCATAAGACTCTTCCCACAGCAATCATTCATTCATAAGACTCTTTCCACAACAATCAATCATTCATAAGACTCTCCCCTAAGCAATCATTCATTCATAAGACTCTCCCCACAGCAATATTCATTCATAAGACTCTCCCCACAGCAGTCAGTCATTCATAAAGCTCTCCCCACAGCAATCATTCATTTATAAGACTCTTCCCACAACAATCAATCATTCATAAGACTCTCGCCTAAGCAATCATTCATTCATTAGACTCTCCCCACAGCAATCATTCATTCATTAGACTCTCCCCACAGCAATCATTCATTCATAAGACTCCCCACAGCAATCATTCATTCATAAGACTCTCCCCACAACAATCAATCATTCATAAAACTCTCCCCGAAGCAATTATTCATTCATAAGACTCTCCCCACAGCAATCATTCATTCATTAGACTCTCCCCACAGCAATCATTCATTCATAAGACTCTCCCCACAGCAATCATTCATTCATAAGACTCTCCCCACAGCAATCATTCATTCATAAGACTCTTCCCACAACAATCATTCATTCATAAGACACTCCCCACAGCAATCATTCATTCATAAGACTCTTCCCACAACAATCATTCGTTCATAAGACTCTCCCCACAGCAATCATTCATTCATTAGACTCTCCCCACAGCAATCATTCATTCATAAGACTCCCCACAGCAATCATTCACTCATATGACTCTCCCCACAACAATCAATCATTCATAAAACTCTCCCCACAGCAATCATTCATTCATAAGACTCTCCCCACAGCAGTCAGTCATTCATAAAGCTCTCCCCACAGCAATCATTCATTTATAAGACTCTTCCCACAACAATCAATCATTCATAAGACTCTCCCCTAAGCAATCATTCATTCATAAGACTCTCCCCACAGCAATCATTCATTCATTAGACTCTCCCCACAGCAATCATTCATTCATAAGACTCCCCACAGCAATCATTCATTCATTAGACTCTCCCCACAGCAATCATTCATTCATAAGACTCTCCCCACAGCAATCATTCATTCATAAGACTCTCCCCACAGCAATCATTCATTCATAAGACTCTTCCCACAACAATCATTCATTCATAAGACACTCCCCACAGCAATCATTCATTCATAAGACTCTTCCCACAACAATCATTCATTCATAAGACTCTCCCCACAGCAATCATTCATTCATTAGACTCTCCCCACAGCAATCATTCATTCATAAGACTCCCCACAGCAATCATTCATTCATAAGACTCTCCCCACAGCAATCATTCATTCATAAGACTCTTCCCACAACAATCATTCATTCATAAGACTCTCCCCACAGCAATCATTCATTCATAAGACTCTCCCAACAGCAATCATTCATTCATAAGACTCTCCCCACAGCAATCATTCATTCATAAGACATTCTCCCCACAACAATCATTTATTCATATGACACTCTCCCCACAGCAATTATTCATTCATAAGACACTCTCCCCACAGCAATCATTCATTCATAAGACACTCCCCACAGCAATCATTCATTCATAAGCCTCTCTCCCTCAGCAATCATTCATTCATATGACACTCTCCACAGCAATCATTCATTCATAAGACACTCTCCCCACAGCAATCATTCATTCATAAGACTCTCCCCACAGCAATCATTCATTCATAAGACATTCTCCCCACAACAATCATTTATTCATATGACACTCTCCCCACAGCAATTATTCATTCATAAGACACTCTCCCCACAGCAATCATTCATTCATAAGACACTCCCCACAGCAATCATTCATTCATAAGCCTCTCTCCCTCAGCAATCATTCATTCATATGACACTCTCCACAGCAATCATTCATTCATAAGACACTCTCCCCACAGCAATCAGCATTCATAAGGTACTCTCCCCACAGCAATCATCATTCATAAGGTACTCTCCCCACAGCAATCAGCATTCATAAGGTACTCTCCCCACAGCAATCATCATTCATAAGATACTCTCCCCAGCTGTTAAACTAAGTTTCATATAAAAATAAAAATCGTAATATAAGGGATTTGTTGTTATCAAAAAATAAAATGTGCTGAAAAATCTTTTTTGCTTCACTTTTTTTATTGAATTAAATTTGTCAGAGAAAATAACATTCTTTTTCTTTAAAATATACATTGGCTTCAACAAAAAATCAAAGTTAATACATTTGATCTCCATAGTGAGAAATAGGCTATTTTTTTAATGCTTTTGGCAAGTTTCAAATCCTGTCCATGTATTGTTTGACATTGTTTATCACATTTCTTTAATAAAATATTGTTTAAACTAAGTTAATTCACTGAAAATATAAGCCTTTAGAAGTAGATTGCTGGTGGTCTTTTCTGACAAAAATGGTTGATGTATCGTGATATCTTGTGCATGGTTTATTTGATTTACCTTTCAGACGAGTTCTACTACAACTACTACAGGTATTATAGGACACGCACTGCCCCCAAGGTGGACATCAGGATCGTCATAGCAGTCACAATCACTCTCATCTCTGTCGCGCAGGTAAAACATCTACTTGCAAGATAATCCACACTATTTAAGACCATGTAATTAACTGCATAAGTAAAATACTGAAGCATGTGCATGTATTACAATTCTGTAATTGTTGCAGGATATGCTATGCACTATTTAATAAAAGACCATGCAAATAACTGCACAAATAAAAATGAGTCGATTTGTACATTTATGATGGAACTATAATACTAAATATCTCGCTATCTCGCAAACACTAGGCAAATTTGTATCAAAGATGTACACCTTTTCTAAGCATACTAACGATAAGGTATACATACATGTTGCAAATCCAAACTCCATAACTGTAGAATAAATGCCTTAACCGGCCAGGCAATTGTTATCAATGTAGACGCGTCGAATTATGAGTTACCAACAAGATCGGTTGTGAAATTTGGCCGTTTTAATAGTTCCTTTAATTATCTTAATACTTTGAAACAGATATTTGATGCTATAGATTTTAGTCTTGTTTTAGATTTCCTTAAGAAATCAGACTTTATAAATTAATTTAATTTTTTCCTATATATATATTAACTTGTTTACAAGTTGGCGAGCATTTGTTGATTTACATATATACATAGTTTATATTGCTACCATATCATCCCTTATTTGTAGATAGTTTTATCTTTATACGTTTACATTATTTTTAATTTCTACTTCATTCTTTCATGATTCATCGGTTTTTGCACACAATATGACCTATTTATGTGTCGACATGCCATAAAACACCATTCATTCATTCATTCCTTTAAATAACACAAGAGTACCTGAAAACACTCTATTGTAGTACTACGGTGCCTGGAGCAACTACAAAACTGCCATCAACTACCTTTGTAAAGAGCAAAAATACAGATTGAAAGCAACCAATATCGCGAAGGAGCGGGGTCTCTTACCAGTGCCAAAAAAGGCAGACTCGAAAAGGAAAAATAAGGTAACATTTCATAGAAGCAATGCCTTTTATCAGTCACGGAGAAAGAGAATTCCGGTAGAAAAAATGAGCTAACATAGTAAAGTGAAACTAATGAACTGTATGTCATATATCAGCAAAATATACAATTTTGTTATTCAAAAAACTGCATGTAAGACGTTTAAATCTGCATGTTTCTTGTTTGAAAAACAGACCGCATTTTTCCATCTTGCCAGGGTTCGACACTAACTTTTTTAAACGGGTAGTCCGCAGGACTAGTGACTTTAAAAATCTAGTAGTCCTCCTGAGAACTAGATGGTCCTTCCAAAAAACGGTGTATTTAGCAACAAAAAAAACAGGTGTATAACAGGAGACAAACTTCAAAGTGAACAGTGCCAAAAACCCTTTTCGTCTTCAAGATACCAACTGAAATCGTAAAACTTATTAATTATTTTTCGGTTTCTCCCCAGGCAGAATTTCATCAGATTTAGATGCATTTTCAACCCTAACCAACTTGACAAATGTTGATCGAATGCAATATTATTCTGGTCTTCGTTTCATTTTTATTGAAAAATACTAATTATTCGACAATTACCCCAAACTTATTTTTCAGTCATACCCGCATTGAGTAACAAAACACAAAATCATTACCTTATCCCTGGGGGGAGAAACGGGTTCATAAACGATCTAGTTTATCGATTTATGCTGTCGCGCTTGAACGCCGCCATTTACTATTTTATCGATACAGGTAAATCGATCATAAGCGCGTTAAATTTGAAAAGTTAAAATTTCAGCCAACCTCGCAAATTAGGCAGTTTTCACAGCCTCTTTTTTATGGCTTTCTGTTATAATCAACATCACGAAATTACCTTCTTGACAAAGATAAATATGTCTACTATTCACTTTTTGTTATTATTAATGCCTAATATAACCCATACTTTGTATCTCGTTTGCAATAGCTCCATACCATTTTTAATTTTAACGGAACCGTCTGGTAATGTGCTTTTATACATGCAAACAAATACACGCTCTGTATCAGAGGACACAATGTGATTAAATAATACTTATGTTTACATTTTGCACCTTTATCGAGTCTGTAAGTGTAATAATTTATAAGAATTTGCTGTTTTTCACACACACGCGAAACAACCGGAAGTAGTCATTTTCACGCAGTAGTGAAACACGCGCGACAACATAAAACGGCAAAACGATCCGTTTCTCCTCCCTATATACTTATTCCCTGCTAATCCATAGACATAGATAAGTTATTGATGGCTATGACTAATCGTAGGATTCAATACATTTCCGTTGATTTCTCTCGTCTATAGAGCAATCACAAACAAACTCGCTTTATACCAAACACATTTCTTTATTTCCTAATTAGCCATCGATAAAACACACAATAGAAGTTTGCGCTTTTGCTTATTGACGACCGCCGCAAAGGTTCTTTACAACTCACTGTGCCGATGTCAATCATACAATTATAACCGCCTTTTAAATTTATTTATCGCTGGAGAAATCATTTTCAAAGTATCTCGTCTAATCATAACCCCGCCCTTGCGTAGTAGTTTGTAGTACGATTTTTAATTATTCACCAAACGGAAAAATACGACGGCTTTGATTGGTTTACTTAAATAGAATGCGCACATGATCCCCACATGATCTAATCACGTGATCGTCTAACGAGCAAACATGTCGGTTATATTCACATCTCGCCTCAGGCACACCGATAATGATCGATAACTAGGCTATTGCCCTGATTAGATAAGAGTCGGGTTGTTATTTAATGGTAATGGGGTTAAATAAGGTATCCTGTAATTTAGAGGGTTTTGTTAATTATGAGGTTAATCACATTTGAAATTGCCGAAAATGACGGCAACTCAAATTTCGCCCCACATGGATAGAAAAGCGAAGTCAGCCAAATCATAGCGACGTTTTAAGCGACTTCGCCTAATCGAGTGACCCCGGCCCTATATTAGGAATGTGTATTTTACGGCCGTAATATCTATAATGGGCTCGAAAAATTACTAGTCCAACGGACTAGCCAACTTTCACTTTAGGTAGTCCTCCTGAAAAACAGGTGGGCACAGGACTAGCGGACTAGCGTTAGTGTCGAACCCTGCTTGCAAATAATTCAAAGATTAGTCTTAGTCAGTCTTAGTCTTATAACAGAGATCCCCAGATACAATCAAAACTCACCATGAACTATACACATAGATAAGACAGAAATCATTCTGTTATCATGTCTTTAATATATGCATAGGGTTTAGCGTCACTGTAAATAATTTTTCAGTCCTATCACGACAGTGTCTATACTTGTAGCAGTGAGTTCGGTGCTCAACTTTATATAGTACTGCCTAACTGGAATAACACGCCATAGACACATGGCATGATACCCCACCCGGTCACATTATACTGACACCGGACAGACTATTGTTTTGGGTGCTTGTTTCAGCCAAAGGTTTTTCTGCAGTAACTTGAGCAATTTAAATAATACGTACATCAGTTATATATCACTATAACTGGCAATTTTAGTGGTAAATAAAACTACTTTACTTTTGAAAATCAGTTGAGTAATAAATATTTTACAGCCAAAATGATTTTTTGATGGGGGGTTTTCCTATGTAAATTCCTTGTTGGCGGGACAGCAGAAAATTAAGAAATTTCAAAATGCTTCAGTTAGCCTTCATAGTTTGCTACAAAACTTTCAGGGTGTCAGTCTTAATTTACTAATATCCATCAATTAAAAAACATTTTTGGATAAAAATTGTAAAAAAAAAAATCAAATTTTTCATGCAGCAGAATTTTGCATTGAAAATGACCCACCAAAAACAGCTTTCGCACATGAATTTTTTATTTCTTAACCGATTTTGAAAAGTAAGGCATTTTTATTTACCACTAAAAATGTCTGTTTCACTGATATACAACTTATTTCGGTAGTAGATGAATTTTATCTGAAAGTAAAAAAAAATCTTTGGCTGAATCAAGCGCCCCAAACAATAGTCCTATAACTGCCCTTTGCATGCTGAATGTCAAGCAAGGAAGCCACTAGTACCATCTTATGAAGTCTGGTATGACCCGACCAAGGATTCAGCTAAACATATAAACACCCATTTTATTGTTTTTATCAACTGTTCCATCATTTGTTTCATCTGCCATTTTGGCAATAATGTTAAAGAAAATTTACATGGGGATCTGGGTGTAAAATTAACTTTTGTGGATTGTATGGCGATTTGTTACTGATTAGATGGAACCAATACTGTATACCTCCTACTGTCCATAATCGACAGTTTCTCGTAAGTCCAGCTCCCAGTGGGATTCGACTCCGCAGCAGTGTGAAGAAAGGTTTCAAACAAAGTGTCTTCTCCCTGTTGACCACAGAGGCACTTTCTGAAGCTAGTGAAAGGCACAGTAGTGTTACATGTGCTACTAACTTGACTGCTATGTCAAATTCCAGGAAGAAATGAAGGAAGAGGAAGAAGCAATAATCAAAGACATTATAGAAGAGAATTTAGATATACGGTTAGTATGTTTAAATTAATATCTACACCACATTGTATTACTGACTGTCAGAAGGTAAAAGTAGACACTGACTTTGATAGTTTGTTTTAGTGGGTGATTTCAACATAATTCAGCAAATATTGTATTCTTAGATGAGTCTATGTTCTATCATATTTTAAGTGATATTGGCCTCCACTGGCAGTTGAGCCACAAATTTTACACAAAAAAAAGAAGAAAAAAAGATACCTTTACTGTCTATATAAACGCATGGTAATGAAAGAGTTAACAACCTCGTTTCGAAGTCTGTATCTTTGTCAGATTCACGATTTGTTTCGAATCCTTTTCACCGCTCATTAGGTCTGATTCCCATTTATCACATTATATTCACAGTTCATACAAAAAAGCACTCTGTGAGGAGAAATTTAAGTAAAATCACCAATAATAACAATTATTATACCTCACTGTAAACACTCCATGTAAAATTCCCATATCCTGTTGGGTTGATATTTCTTGCTATCACACTCAATGCGTCGTAGCAGGTGATAGCGCAAAATATCATCCTGCTAGCTTTTTGAAAAGTTTCGTTCTAAAAAAACGACAACAGCAATTTTTTCTTCATTATCGAGTATATGTAATATTTATAGCATACTTTTTCGAGTATATGCGATTTATACTGCTTCTCGAGGGCCGCAGGCCCGAGAGTGCAGTATAAATCGCATACGAGAAAAGTATGCTATAAATGTTTTGTACCTTAGATTTTGCCGGTAATTAACATTTTGATTGACAGGTTGTGTGTAAACTTACAACTATGCGCGTGTACAATGGAGTAGGCCATGGTATAACTGCCGAATCTGTCATTTATAGCACGGCTGAAATATACCGGCATTTATAGCACGGCTTAGGTTCAGATCTTCAGATTTATGAAAAATATATCATAAGCAAGAACAAAGGAAAACCATTACAGCTATGGTACAATAGTATAATAGGAGTATTTGTTCGGTATAATAAAATAAATATTACATCCTCTTGAGGGTGCCAGTGGATATTATCAACCCTCGGTCGACATTACATTCTCGGGTTGATAATATACACTGGCACCCTCAAGAGGATGTGATATTTACATATTGTACCATAGCTGTAATGGTTTTTCCTTTGTTCTTGCTTATGATATATTTTTCATAAACCTGAAGATCTGAACCTAAGCCGTGCTATAAATGCCGGTATATTTCAGCCATGCTATAAATGACAGATTTGGCAGTTATACCATGGCCTACTCCATTGTACACGCGCATCTAGTTGTAAGTTTACACACAACCTGTCAATCAAAATGTCAATTACCGGCAATTTCTAAGGTACAAAACTTTTATAGCATACCTTTCTCGTATGCGATTTATACTGCACTCTCGGGCCTGCGGCCGTCGAGAAGCAGTATAAATCGCATATACTCGAAAAAGTATGCTATAAATATTACTTAACACATTTCCTACATTTTTTACGTTTATACATTTTAAAAATAATTTCCTACATTTTTACATTCCTACAGTTATTATCAATGTTGGATAAAATTAATATGCTCGGCTGGACTCACATCATATCATTCCATCCAACTTGTTTAATAAATAAAATATTAAACAGGAACACGTGTAATATCCTCTATTTCTTGCATACCGGATTATAAAAATCTGTCATGGGTATCCGGTGAAGATAGGGATTTCCAACCCGAGGTATAAGTGTTTTCATTAAAACACTTATACCGAGGGTTGGAATTCCCTATCTGAACCGAATACCCATGATAGATTCTTTTTCTTGCATATCAGAGACATGTTGTGCGTTGACACCGCCAGCTACTAACGTTTTGCATGTTTTCCTGCATACCGGATGTTGGTGCGCATGAATTTTATCTCGACCCTAGGGTGAGATGGAAATATCTAGCCCCGGTAAAATGACGGATATCCTTGTCCGGTATGCAAGAAAAAGTTATCCGCATTTTACATAGGTGATGGAAAGCCTGATCTTACAAATGGGGGAAGATAAAAGTCACGCGCATCAATAATGATGTCAATGTGAACAGATGCATGACGTCATTGTGAGAACAAACATGTAAAACGTCAAGGCCCAACATGTCAATGATGTGCAAGAAAAAGAGTCAATCATGGATATCTATCTGGTTCAGATATAGAGTTTCAACCCTCGGTATAATTGTTTTAAGCAGAGCCTCGGTTTCAATAAAAAACAATTATACCTCGGGTTGGAATTCCCGATCCTTACCGGATACCAATGAAAAATTCTTTAACACAACTATCCGACGAGTTAATAATCCAGGCGTGTACCAGGAGTGAAGTTATAACTGCATATGACTAATATAGCATATTTTATGTTTCCAGTGGTGGTTATAGAAGACCCACATACACAGACATTCTATGGGTGCAGTTAGTGTTTAGTCCTTACTATTTATTTCTGTACAGTAAATGGTATTTACGGTGGATATGGAAGTTCACCATAAACAAACAGGAATATGGAGAAGAGGAGAAACTGTATATAATTAGAAAATACCTCAAACTAGGTGCTAATCAATTTGATGTAAGTATGGAGTAACGATTACTGTCTGTCTGGCATGGGAGTGGGTGTCTCTAGATCTCTGTCTGACAGGTGGGTGGCTGTCTGTCTGTCCCTCTGTGTGTACCTGTATGTCCACTTATCGGTATGTAAATTGTTATCCCCCCAAAACATATAGTAATGGGACCATCCGTCTTTATGTGCGTCCGTCAGTCCGAAACAATGATGTCTCAGCCATAACTTTGAAAGAACTAAAGGGATTTCCATAACTTAACACAAATGTTAACCACAACGAGAAGATGCGTCATGTTTAAAAACGGGTTCATACCTCAAAGGTCAAGGTCACACTTTGAGGTCAAAGGTCAACTTCCATCTGTCCAAAACAATCATGTCTCAACCATAGTTGTGAGGAAACTGAATGGATTTCCATGAAAAATCACACAAATGCTAACCACAATGAGAAGATGTGTCATGTGCGAGAATCTGGTTCGTACCTTGGATATCAAGGTCACATTTTGAGGTTAAAAGTCAAATGAGTCAATAATTTTGGGGCATTTGTCACTTATTGGTGATACTTCTTGTTCGGTATGTATAATTACTCTTGTCTGTCTGTGACATTTTCAAAATATGTACAGGAGCCAGACGACAATATTGACGTGAAGTAGCCTTTTTCTTGAATACCGGATAAGGATATCATTGCATGCTGATTTATTACAGGTTATTTAACGCAGGGGTTGGATAAAAATCAGTGTTGTAACACAAAATAGTGTCGTGACATCAGTTTGGTGTTGCCTATATAGCTTGGCAAGAAACTTGAGGATCGCTTTGCACCCATCTATACGTCTATGATTCTCGTAGTCTGTCATCACAAACATTTTATAGCCTGTTTTGAAAAAAAGGCACGTATTATGTTTTCTCTAAGGGTGATGGGTCTTTTGGTTTTTGCTCATTTAAAAGAGAACTACAGCATGGATTAAGTTCATATTTGCTTTATTTTGTGTCAGCATGCCATAAAACTAAATTCATTCTTGCAGGCCTTAGAAGATTATGAGAAGGAGAAATATTTAAATCAAGAGATCTGGATAAAAGAAAAATTTGTAGTAAGTATACATTTACAATAGGTTAAAGAATATTCAGAGTGCCTTCCCCTTTGACTTTCTATTACAATCCTCTGGAAGTATGAATAAATTTGAGTTCCAGACAGTCATTCTTCGTATTAAATCAAATTCTAACACGACCTGCGCAGTCTTTTATACACGCAAAGGACAGAGACAACTGTATACTATTTTGCGATAAAATACGTCTGTTCCATTAATTTCCCGCGTATTTTTCATCCATTCGAAGCGCCACGTTAAATGACGTCACTTGGTAAATATACGTCACGAAGACAAACTCAACAGTAATTTTAATGAAATGTTAATTACAACAAACTTGCCATGCTCCAAAACCTTGCACACACCCCAATATAAAACCATCATATGCATCAGTACACATAACATTAATAAGCATCTTGAACAAGCTTAGAACGTTAGACGTCATAGGCAAAAAACATTTCCTTTGAACTATTCGAATAATTATGATTTGAAAATATGCAAAGTTATGTAGGAAAACCAACAGCACACCGATATAATCAGCAATATGTTTTGTAGGAAAACCAACAGCAAGCCAATATAATCAGCAATAAGTTATGTAGGAAAACCAACAGCACACCGATATAATCAGCAATAAGTTTTGTAGGAAAACCAACAGCACGCCGATATAATCAGCAATAAGTAATATGCAAAATAGGGATGGGTATCGTTGGAAATATCGATCGCGAGATATTGTGATACGGCTACACTGTATGGCGATACATATCACAATATATAATGTATCTTTAGTATCATGGCAAACATTACGTGGTCCGAGTATTAACTTCCATACCCCCATCCAACCCCTTCTTCAAGAAGCGAAAACGTGGTTGGCTGGGGTATGAAATAAAACCTTAATTCGGCTTAAAAAGTTTGCATATTGTAAAATTAAAACATTCGAAATATCCGTTATAAAATCCTGTTAATACAAGCTTTCCCATCTCTTAATGGAATTAAGGCGGGAACACGTAATGGTTGTCGAACCTGATTAATAAATTACATGTATTAGGAAGCTAAACTTAGAAACTAGAACCCGTGAACTTTCTACCAGTTTTTAGCTCTACTGATCAGAGATCAGCAGAGCTTATGCCGTGGTGCGGCGTCCGTCGTCCGTCCGTCTGTCTGTCCGTAAACTTTTATTTGTAGCGAAAACTCCTCTGAAACTACTGGATGGATATTCATGAAACTTTACAGAAATATTGCCCATAAATTTAGTTGATCCTAGCAAAAATTCATGTTGATGTGAAATCCAAGATGGCCGCCAAAGCTAAAAATAGAGTTTTAAAATACAAGTTTGTAGCGACTACTTCTTGAAAACTATAAGTGATATTGATATGGGACTTTTTCTAAAATGATCAGCATGACATGATGTTGATCCTTGTCAAAAATCGTTTTGATTCAACGTTAAACATGGCTGCCAGCGGCCATCTTTGTTTACATAGAGTTATATAGTAAAAACTTGTAGCGACTACTCCTCTGAAACTACTTGACGGATTGTCATGAAACTTTACAGGAATGTTGCTCTTGATGTCTAATTGATCCTAGCAAAATTTCAGATCTGCCAGAAATTCAAGATGGCCGTCACAGCTAAAAATAGATTTTTAAAAAATAAGTTTGTAGCGACTACTTCTTGAAAACTATAAGTGATATTGATATGGGACTTTTTCTAAAATGATCAGCATGACATGATGTTGATCCTTGTGGAAAATTATTTTGATTCGACGTTAAACATGGCTGCCAGTGGCCACCTTTGGTTACATAGATTTATATAGTAAAAACTTGTAGCGACTACTCCTCTGAAAATACTTGACGGATGTTCATGAAACTTCACAGGAATGTTGCTCTTGATGTCTTGTTGATCCTTAAAAAAATTCAGGTCGGCCGGAAATTCAAGATGGCCACCACAGCTAAAAATAGATTTAAAATAAATAAGTTTGTAGCGACTACTTCTTCAAAACTATAAGAGATATTGATATGGGACTTTTTCTAAAATGATCAGTATGACATGACTATTTTTAGCTCTAGCTTATGGGATGCCAAGTCGTCCGTCGTTAACTTTTGTCTCGTTAAGACCATAGGGCCTTCATTTTTCATCCGATCTTTACCAAATTTTAACAGGTTGTTAATATCAATGAAAGCTCGGCAAAGTTCGAAAATCAGCCAGATCGGACCAGTAACAGCGGAGTTATGGCCCTTGATTTAGTTAAAAATGCTATATGTATATTGCTATATTTTGCCTTGTTAAGACGATAGGGCCTTCATTTTTCATCCTATCTTTACCAAACTGTACCACATTGTTAATATCAATGAAAGCTCGGACAATTCGAAAACCAGCCAGATCGGACCGGTAACAGCGGAGTTGTGGTCCTTGAATTAGTTAAAAATGCTATATTGCTATATTTTGCCTCGTTAAGACGATAGGGCCTTCATTTTTAATCCTATCTTTTCTAAACTTTACCACAACGTAAATATCAATAAAAGCTGGGACAATTTCGAAAACCAGCGATATCGGACTAGTAACAGCGGAGTTATGGCCCTTGATTTAGTTCAAAATGCTGTATTTTGCCTCGTTAAGACGATAGGGCCTTCATTTTTCATCCTATCTTTACCAAACTTTACCAGATTGTTAACGTCAATTAAAGCAGGGACAAGTTCGAATACCAGCCAAATCGGACCAGTAACAGCGGAGTTATGGCCCTTGATTTCGTTTAATATGCTATATTTTGCCTTGTTAAGGCGATATGGCCTTCATTTTTCATCTGATCTTTACCAAACTTTACCAAATTTTTTAACTTTTTTTTTCTTTTATTATGTTTATATTTATTATATTATTTTATTTTTTTATTAAATTTTTTTTTTTTTAATATCTCTACTAGCCAAGTTCGAAAACCAGCCAGATCGAACCAGTAATGGCGGAGTTAAGGCTCTTGATTTAGTTAAAAATGCTATATTTTGCCTCTTCAAGACAATAGTCACTCGCTTCATAAGAGCCATATTAGCAAGTAGATTGTCCACAGGCCCTCCTGGGCCTCTTGTTTTATCTATGAAAGCATGTGACAGTGTTTTAATGATGCTCTCCGGGTCCTGCTGTTCTTGATAGTGATTGGTACCAATGAACAATATCTCAGCTATAAATATACGACATCACAGTAGAAACAGAATCAGTCGGATCTTAAAATAAATAATCTAAAAATAAACATTAATTTTGTCTGCAACTTTTTGCAACAACAAATGAGTTTTTACTGCCCAATCACGGCTTTTTACGGAGAATACATAGAGTATCGGTACATGAAGAGCGTATTATAATACATATTATTTATACCTTGCTTATTTATACCTTGCTTCATAATATTCCAGTATATTGGTAATACTGTGCACCACTTATTCAAAAACAGTTTCTTTTGAACTATTCAACTGAATAGTTTATTGTTCATTTTTAATTTGCAAATGTGCTTGTTTTCGGTATGTAGAAAAACTAACAGCATGCCACGATAAGTCAAGATTGCCTTGTGTCGCTGTGTCAGCTTTTATGAGCAGATTCTCTTAATTCCATGTGCATTGTTCATAACAGGTTTGGAAGAAACAGCAAGAAGAAGAACAGAAATCAAAGATGGCAGAGAGCGCTCGATACAAAAGTTATAGACGCTACTTGAAGAAAGGTGGACCAGGACAGATGTCATTTGGACCAGAATAATGAAATTGTTTTGATTTAGATATTTCAATGGCTACGCAATCATCATAATCTAAAGATGAGCTCTGACCCAGGATGTTGTTTCCATCTTCTAGGCAAACAGCAAATCTCCAACCATGAACCAGTCGACCCAGCTATGAGATTTACCAATTATTCATGTGTTTGCACACATTTTAAAGTCTCTTAGAGTGCCACCGACAAACTGTGCAACTCATTTGATTTATTATAATACATTTAGTTTTAACACATGTGTAACACAGGTACTTTTTATTTTTTTTTGCTTTTTCACCAAAAATGTTGAAAAGGCAAACGGTGCGTGTTTTATTCAATACTGGAATTATCGGCAATAGTATACAAACCCCACTAGGAAAAGTAATGCATTCTAGACAGTCACAAGATATTCTTATGCTCCAGAAAAGAAGGGCATGTAGTAATTGCACTTGTTGTTTGTTTGTCCATCTGTCCATAGGTAAGAAATTATCCTGTCTCAGCCCAAACTTCAAAAGTACTAATGGGAATTTCATGAAACTTCACACCAACAGAAATTACAATAAGAAGAGGTTTGTGTGTAAGAACCTCATAGGTCAAGGTCACCTCGAGGTCAATGCATAAGTCAAGGTCACACTTGAAGGTCAAAAGTTTAACGAGTTGAAATCATGTCTCGGCCATAACTTTGAAAGTACTGGACAGCAACCTCTTAGGAAGATGAGATGTAGGACGGATTTTGTAAAAAAAACAGTGGAATCTGTTTGATGATAAGAACAGGACTGGTGATCTCAGAAGTCTGTTTGTCCTTCTCCTCTCTCTTAGGCAGCTCTTTGTAATCATAATATTGTGTTGAAGAGCAGATAGCAGTTAAAATGCAATTTGGTTAATTATAATTTTTAATTGAATTATTTTTTTTAAAGAAAAAAATATTAGCAATTGTCATAGTGTTACTGTAGAAAAAGGGGATGACAAGCTGGTATGAGTTTACAACTTGGTTATTGAAGGTCAAGTCAAATTAAATGTATCGAGGGCTATTCCATTAAAACGTACCCGGGACCCCAGGAAGACAATTTAATAAACATCTACGGGTGAACTCTGGTTTCCGAAATTTGTTCATGAGGGAATGGTAAGGTAAAAATTCAGGGGCTAAAACAGTTGATAAAATCTGCAGGACCAGGACCTTTTACAGTTTGCTTATGCCCCGCTGCCTCCGAAAACAGATAACGTAATAGTGTCCATTCCTTTTTATGTGCGCCTATAGAAAAACTTTAAGCAAAAACCAACATTTCCCTATAATTTGTTCAATTTTCTTCACAGAGTCTCTGTGCGTGGCCGAATGGGTAACGGCGTTGCTTTGTAAATCTTTGCCTCTCACCGCTGCAGGTTCCGATTCCACTGGGAGCTCGACTTGTGAGGTAGTGTCAATTCTTACGGATGTACGGTACTGGTTCTACCCAGGAAAAGTGGGTAGTCTGCCTCCACCACAAAAAATCGACCGTCATATATAACCTTACATGTGTTGAAAATGAGGTAAAACACCATACAAACAAACAAATCACTTTACAGTTATACAGTCACTGACAATACGAAAAGGTCCTTGATCTCGGACTTGCCCTATTTTTCTTGACCTGGCCTGAAATTCACCCACCATTCTTCAAACTTTTCTTGGACTTGAACTCAGGTACTCAAATTTTGTTTACAAATATAAATTTTGTTTACAAATATTTCCATTAAATTTAAAGATGAACAATGATATGTAGTTACTATTTATTGGTATTTTTCATAATCAGATTTATCCCTAACCCTAACATGTTTCTGTAGCAGCTTTTTATGAACTTTCCTCCTGCCATCCGTAAGAATTGGGAGGTATACAGTACTGGTTCTACCCAGGAACAGCCTCTGCCACAAAAATAACTAAAATTTGACCGTCACATATGGCCTAACATGTGCTAAAATTGACGTAAAAAAACCAAACAAACAAACATTTATACTTACAGAAATATCTTGCATACATTTAAGAATATTCTAAAGAATGAGTGGTAAAATTCAAGGCCAGGATTTTATGTATATATAAGTATGGTGATGGCGTCACATTGTGATATTATATTTAGAGTCTGAATTAAGTTATTTTGTGAGAAGGAAGGCTGGCCCCGGTTGGCAATGGGCCATAGAAATGCCAACTGTTGTCATTATTAGTTATAGGGTTTGTTACTGACCTCCTACAGAAATATGTGGGATAGCCGAGTCCCCCTATACATCTGACTGACCCCACATATTTCTGTAGGGGGTCGGTAACAAACCCAATAACCGATTTATTGCATCGAGCACCTTTTTTTAAGGCAAACTCCGATATTTAACCCATTTTAATGGAGCGTAAACGTCACTGAGATTTTCGCGCAATTTGACATGACGTTGAAGTCACGACCGGTACAGTTTAAAAACATTATTAAATTTACTTATTATGTTTGTTACTAACGCCTTAAAGAACAATGATTTCAACTTTAAATCGGAACTGTGGTCCATATTGTTTTAGTGACCCTCTATGAAATCTACTGACCCACTATAGAATAATAGAGGGTCACCATGTGACCGCTCTAATCCAATGAATTTTCCAGGATTTTGTGCGAGGTGCAATAAAACAGGGTGTAGAACTCCCCCAATGTTGCATGGAAGTTGAGTATCGCGGTTTTAAATTGAATGGTGATCAAGAACATGGTATTCATTTCCAGTATTCATCTTTATCTCCATTATTGTCATTTTATGCTCATTTCCATTCCCCATTTCAACCCGATATGACTTGAGCTGTTCAAGGGTCACTGGGGTCAAGGTTAAGATCGCCGTAATAATTACATATTAATAAATACAATTTTGAGTTATTTTCATTATTCTATCACAGGTTTATATATACTGTTGGTGCAATTCCAGTGAGTTATATACAGAAACAATTGGCTTTGAATTACTAGTCTAAAAGGACTTATGTTTAAAGCAAGTTAAGACAAGTCCATTAAAACATACATGGGACCCCAGGAAGGCACTTTTGAAATTAACTACATAACCCACCCATAGATGCAAAATTGAGTTGAAAGAACCAAATTTCGAAAAAGAGGGTTTATCCATAGATGTTTTTTAAATTGCCTTCCTGGGATGTTGGGTATATTTTAATGGAATAACCCTTATGAAAAATGATTTATTTGAATAAACACATGCATATGAAAAACGATGGGACGATGGGAGTTTTAAAATATTCAAGATTACCGTGTCTCCATGTAAGGATATTGTGTCTTGTAGTTATAGCAGTATGTGTATATAAGTGACATAATGAAACTTGGCCAACTTGGGTGAGATACATATCTAAAATTAAAAAAATATATATATTTATGTTCCAAAACTTGTTAAAAGTCGTGAAATAAAATGGCATGCAGTTTTTTCTAGAATATCACATTTTTAAAACAGATTTTTTATGTATAAACATGTACAAGTTACAGTATATACTGCAATATTAACTTTAGTTTATGTGGTCTGGTGGGGAGGGACTGGCATGTCACAGTGGACAGCAGGGTGGATTTTAAATCCGGAGGATCCAGGTTTTTTTGTCGGTGTGATCTCAGGCAAGACACTCTCACTTAGCCTTGTTCTTTGTGGTTCCAGGGGCCCCGTTTGGTTCCGGTGCAAAGAATAGGGCCACTGAAGATCCCATTGGAGGGGTAGCCAGTGGGGTAGAACTCACACCTCCCCCCACTCCTCCAATTCGTATTCATTTTATCATTTTTTGTTCATGCTCATTAAAGTTCTTCATCATGACCCCTGCATTATTCGTTTCAGGTGCCATCTCGCTTAAATCACTAGAGCAATGGCAGAAAAACAATAAACATGGCTCCAGCATAAATGGAGTGTCTACAATAGAATTTACAGTTCTGCAGGTGAGAGGGTTCTGGGCCCATTCTCCATATTTTATCTCGATGTACATGGAGGATGAGCCTGGCATGTTCATTCCTGTTAGGCGCCATATAACCTTTCATGTGTTGGTGCACCTTAAAACTCAGTTTAGTTGGATGTGGTCCAGTGTATGGGAAGTGGTCCAGTGTATGGGAGCCTATCCTCCAAGCATATTAAGTAACATAGGAATCTATTCATCAATAAGAGTATAATAAGGCAGGTTTCCAGATTCCTATGTATCCTTTCCCCTCTTTCTGAGACGGCTTTAAATAGTGTATAATGTGTTCATGAACCGTTCAAAATTGAATTCAATAAGTTGATGTGATATTTGAAGCAATAACAATTTTACATCTCATCCCCAAAATTAATAAAGAACAAGAACTCTTAGCAGAAACATTTTCATTTAAAAATGAATTATTTCCCCTAAGAATTGTATTCCATTTTTTAGTACACTGAGGTTCTATAGCTTTTAGGAGCTGCTATTACTGTATTCTATTAATAACTTGTTTCACACATTGAATTCAGTTTCAAAAACAACAACTTTATATAAGGATTAAAACTTAAATATATAAGATAATAGTATGTGTTATCTTTATCGTCAGTGCAATACCGTGGCCTGGGTGGTACAGACACTGCGTATGAAACATTCTCTTCTCTCATCACTGCGGGTTCGAATTCCACTGGGAGCTTGAATTGTAAGTGAGAAATTGATGGCGGGAGGTATAGAGTACTGGTTCTACCCAGTAAATAGTGGGTGATCTGACTTCATCACTAAAAAATCGAATATCATATATAGCCTGAAATGTGTTGAACATGACGAAAAACACAATTTTACCAACCATATTTTTATGGTGATTTTTTGCATTATCTCGGTATCATTTGTAAGTGATGCCTTGACTATTACACTGCCACACTGCAAGTCATGTGACAACTATTTCTAATTTTTTGATGAAATATGTATTGTATTTGTGTGTTCTTTGCATTGCTCTTTGTATTTGAATCTCTGCATTATAAAACCTTGTATATTAAAACATATTCCTTGTGTTCAAAGACATTTCATAAAATTCTGACTATTTAAACGGACATGAAATCATATTCCATGACTAGTATAATATTGTTTAAAGCTGTGAATAACAGTAACGTATGTGTGCGTCTTGGGTTGGTTGGACTTATTGCCGGAATTGAATAATAGCACTACTGTTACGTATACAATGTAAATGCAACACTGATCCACTTTCATACAAGTTAGAGGGTGGCCGCGGAATCAGAAAAACGGCAAACAAAATCCCTGCAGGGAAAAATCAGGGAATACGAAAAGAATGCAAAAATCAGAGAATAATCAGAGAATTTTATATCTGCACTACTGTACACAAGACATTGTGAAGTGTAATATTCCTAAGGCAAAAAAAACAGAAAGTTTAATGATAACATTTTTTTTATGAAAATGATTTGCGTAAAAAGAATATATATAATTATAATTAACAATATAGTAAAGCTAAAAGGGGAAGACGGAGGCCGTATATTTTATTATGTTTACCAGGGAAACCCAATGCTGGGTCAGGGAAAAATGCAGGAAATATCAGGGAATGTTATTTTGAGATTTCTGTGGCCACCCTGAATTTAGTCATTTTGTTTACTAGCACATGCATTGGCTAACCTGTACTTAAAACAAAGTGTAGATAGGCAATTCTGCTGTTTTCATAGCTCAGTTTGACATACTATATTTATTGCACACTGCTTGTTTAAAAGTCCAAAGAATTCAAGACTTTAGGTAAAGCTTCAAACCATCATGTAAACACTGCTGCCACTTTCACCACCACTGTTAAAACTTGCTTCACAAAACTATCCATATCACATATGTTTGTAAATATTAATTTCTCGTTCAACACAGTTTTCATTATTTCATTGTTTTAAGTTAACATTTTGCTTTATTGGCAAAATAGTATTTTAAAATAAAGTCTTACAAAGCCATCGTTTCATAGTCTGTTTTTGTGTGTGTCTGTTGTTGTGTGTGTCTGTTGTTGTGTGTGTCTGTTGTAAATGGATTGATCTTATAAAATGCCCCCACCAAAAGATGAACAAACAAAAGACAAAGTGTTTTCATTCTCCCCACTCCTCCACCCAATCCATTCAAGTTCATGCTATTTTGTGGTATTATTAAAGGTCTTGCTTTCTTATTGGATTGATACATTCACTATAGTCTATCCCTTCACAACATCACCACCTGCCCTCCACAATTCAATCTTGACCTTGTGAATGTACTGGCACCAGGTGGGCGAGACTGCGACCTTGTTTAAAATTGACTTTGAATAGCGATCATGCTTACCTTCCGACAGCCCTTGTATATTTTGAGTGTAAAACTGTAAAGTTCACAGTAAGACGGTTCTCTCCATTTGGTTTCTGCGCATAAACTGAAGCTTGGTGGTATGTGTATTCCTCTTCAGCTTCAAGGGACTAGAGGCCATCTAGAGGTATTGGGTGATTGATGTAGGGACTAGAGGCCATCTAGAAGTCTTGGGTGATTGATGTAGGGACTAGAGGCCATCTAGAAGTCTTGGGTGATTGATGTAGGGACTAGAGGCCATCTAGTCTTGGGTGATTGATGTAGGGACTAGAGGCCATCTAGAAGTCTTGGGTGATTGATGTAGGGACTAGAGGCCATCTAGAAGTATTGGGTGATTGATGTAGGGACTAGAGGCCATCTAGAAGAATTGGGTGATTGATGTAGAGACTAGAGGCCATCTAGAAGTATTGGGTGATTGATGTAGGGACTAGAGGCCATCTAGAAGTATTGGGTGATTGATGTAGGGACTAGAGGCCATCTAGAAGTATTGGGTGATTGATGTAGGGACTAGAGGCCATCTAAAAGTATTGGGTGATTGATGTAGGGACTAGAGGCCATCTAGAAGTATTGGGTGATTGATGTAGGGACTAGAGGCCATCTAGAAGTATTGGGTGATTGATGTAGGGACTAGAGGCCATCTAGAAGTCTTTGGTGATTGATGTAGGGACTAGAGGCCATCTAGAAGTCTTGTGTGATTGATGTAGGGACTAGAGGCCATCTATAAGTATTGGGTGATCGATGTAGGGACTAGAGGCCATCTAGAAGTCTTGGGTGATCGATGTAGGGACTAGAGGCCATCTAGAAGTCTTGGGTGATCGATGTAGGGACTAGAGGCCATCTAGAAGTATTGGGTGATCGATGTAGGGACTAGAGGCCATCTAGAAGTCTTGGATGATTGATGTAGGGACTAGAGGCCATCTAGAAGTCTTGGGTGATTGATGTAGGGACTAGAGGCCATCTAGAAGTCTTGGGTGATCGATGTAGGGACTAGAGGCCATCTAGAAGTCTTGGGTGATTGATGTAGGGACTAGAAGTCTTGGGTGATTGATGTAGGGACTAGAGGCCATCTAGAAGTCTTGGGTGATTGATGTAGGGACTAGAGGCCATCTAGAAGTATTGGGTGATTGATGTAGGGACTGGAGGCCATCTAGAAGTATTGGGTGATTGTTGTAGGGACTAGAGGCCATCTAGAAGTATTGGGTGATTGATGTAGGGACTAGAGGCCATCTAATCTAGAAGTATTGGGTGATTGATGTAGGGACTAGAGGCCATCTAGAAGTCTTGGGTGATTGATGAAGGGACTAGAGGCCATCTATAAGTATTGGGTGATTGATGTAGGGACTAGAGGCCATCTAGAAGTCTTGGGTGATTGATGTAGGGACTAGAGGCCATCTAGAAGTCTTGGGTGATTTATGTAGGGACTAGAGGCCATCTAGTCTTGGGTGATTGATGTAGGGACTAGAGGCCATCTAGAAGAATTGGGTGATTGATGTAGGGACTAGAGGCCATCTAGAAGAATTGGGTGATTGATGTAGGGACTAGAGGCCATCGAGAAGTATTGGGTGATTGATGTAGGGACTAGAGGCCATCTAGAAGTATTGGGTGATTGATGTAGAGACTAGAGGCCATCTAGAAGTATTGGGTGATTGATGTAGGGACTAGAGGCCATCTAGAAGTATTGGGTGATTGATGTAGGGACTAGAGGCCGTCTAGAAGTATTGGGTGATTGATGTAGGGACTAGAGGCCATTTAGAAGTATTGGGTGATTGATGAAGGGACTAGAGGCCATCTAGAAGTATTGGGTGATTGATGTAGGGACTAGAGGCCATCTAGAAATCTTGGATGATTGATGTAGGGACTAGAGGCCATCTAGAAGTCTTTGATGATTGATGTAGGGACTAGAGGCCATCTAGAAGTCTTGGGTGATTGATGTAGGGACTAGAGGCCATCTAGAAGTCTTGGGAGATTGATGTAGGGACTAGAGGCCATCTAGAAGTCTTGGGTGATTGATGTAGGGACTAGAGGCCATCTAGAAGTATTGGGTGATCGATGTAGGGACTAGAGGCCATCTAGATATCTTGGGTGATCGATGTAGGGACTAGAGGCCATCTAGAAGTCTTGGGTGATCGATGTAGGGACTAGAGGCCATCTAGAAGTCTTGGGTGATCGATGTAGGGACTAGAGGCCATCTAGAAGTATTGGGTGATCGATGTAGGGACTAGAGGCCATCTAGAAGTCTTGGGTGATTGATGTAGGGACTAGAGGCCATCTAGAAGTCTTGGGTGATTGATGTAGGGACTAGAGGCCATCTAGAAGTCTTGGTTGATCGATGTAGGGACTAGAGGCCATCTAGAAGTCTTGGGTGATTGATGTAGGGACTAGAAGTCTTGGGTGATTGATGTAGGGACTAGAGGCCATCTAGAAGTCTTGGGTTATTGATGTAGGGACTAGAGGCCATCTAGAAGTATTGGGTGATTGATGTAGGGACTAGAGGCCATCTAGAAGTATTGGGTGATTGTTGTAGGGACTAGAGGCCATCTAGAAGTATTGGGTGATTGATGTAGGGACTAGAGGCCATCTAGAAGTATTGGGTGATTGATGTAGAGACTAGAGGCCATCTAGAAGTATTGGGTGATTGATGTAGGGACTAGAGGCCATTTAGAAGTATTGGGTGATTGATGAAGGGACTAGAGGCCATCTAGAAGTATTGGGTGATTGATGTAGGGACTAGAGGCCATCTAGAAATCTTGGATGATTGATGTAGGGACTAGAGGCCATCTAGAAGTCTTTGATGATTGATGTAGGGACTAGAGGCCATCTAGAAGTCTTGGGTGATTGATGTAGGGACTAGAGGCCATCTAGAAGTCTTGGGAGATTGATGTAGGGACTAGAGGCCATCTAGAAGTCTTGGGTGATTGATGTAGGGACTAGAGGCCATCTAGAAGTATTGGGTGATCGATGTAGGGACTAGAGGCCATCTAGATATCTTGGGTGATCGATGTAGGGACTAGAGGCCATCTAGAAGTCTTGGGTGATCGATGTAGGGACTAGAGGCCATCTAGAAGTCTTGGGTGATCGATGTAGGGACTAGAGGCCATCTAGAAGTATTGGGTGATCGATGTAGGGACTAGAGGCCATCTAGAAGTCTTGGGTGATTGATGTAGGGACTAGAGGCCATCTAGAAGTCTTGGGTGATTGATGTAGGGACTAGAGGCCATCTAGAAGTCTTGGTTGATCGATGTAGGGACTAGAGGCCATCTAGAAGTCTTGGGTGATTGATGTAGGGACTAGAAGTCTTGGGTGATTGATGTAGGGACTAGAGGCCATCTAGAAGTCTTGGGTTATTGATGTAGGGACTAGAGGCCATCTAGAAGTATTGGGTGATTGATGTAGGGACTAGAGGCCATCTAGAAGTATTGGGTGATTGTTGTAGGGACTAGAGGCCATCTAGAAGTATTGGGTGATTGATGTAGGGACTAGAGGCCATCTAATCTAGAATTATTGGGTGATTGATGTAGGGACTAGAGGCCATCTAGAAGTCTTGGGTGATTGATGTAGGGACTAGAGGCCATCTAGAAGTCTTGGTTGATCGATGTAGGGACTAGAGGCCATCTAGAAGTCTTGGGTGATTGATGTAGGGACTAGAAGTCTTGGGTGATTGATGTAGGGACTAGAGGCCATCTAGAAGTCTTGGGTTATTGATGTAGGGACTAGAGGCCATCTAGAAGTATTGGGTGATTGATGTAGGGACTAGAGGCCATCTAGAAGTATTGGGTGATTGATGTAGGGACTAGAGGCCATCTAGAAGTATTGGGTGATTGATGTAGGGACTAGAGGCCATCTAGAAGTATTGGGTGATTGATGTAGGGACTAGAGGCCATCTAAAAGTATTGGGTGATTGATGTAGGGACTAGAGGCCATCTAGAAGTATTGGGTGATTGATGTAGGGACTAGAGGCCATCTAGAAGTATTGGGTGATTGATGTAGGGACTAGAGGCCATCTAGAAATCTTGGATGATTGATGTAGGGACTAGAGGCCATCTAGAAGTATTGGGTGATTGATGTAGGGACTAGAGGCCATCTAGAAGTATTGGGTGATTGATGTAGGGACTAGAGGCCATCTAGAAGTCTTTGGTGATTGATGTAGGGACTAGAGGCCATCTAGAAGTCTTGTGTGATTGATGTAGGGACTAGAGGCCATCTATAAGTATTGGGTGATCGATGTAGGGACTAGAGGCCATCTAGAAGTCTTGGGTGATCGATGTAGGGACTAGAGGCCATCTAGAAGTCTTGGGTGATCGATGTAGGGACTAGAGGCCATCTAGAAGTATTGGGTGATCGATGTAGGGACTAGAGGCCATCTAGAAGTCTTGGATGATTGATGTAGGGACTAGAGGCCATCTAGAAGTCTTGGGTGATTGATGTAGGGACTAGAGGCCATCTAGAAGTCTTGGGTGATCGATGTAGGGACTAGAGGCCATCTAGAAGTCTTGGGTGATTGATGTAGGGACTAGAAGTCTTGGGTGATTGATGTAGGGACTAGAGGCCATCTAGAAGTCTTGGGTGATTGATGTAGGGACTAGAGGCCATCTAGAAGTATTGGGTGATTGATGTAGGGACTGGAGGCCATCTAGAAGTATTGGGTGATTGTTGTAGGGACTAGAGGCCATCTAGAAGTATTGGGTGATTGATGTAGGGACTAGAGGCCATCTAATCTAGAAGTATTGGGTGATTGATGTAGGGACTAGAGGCCATCTAGAAGTCTTGGGTGATTGATGAAGGGACTAGAGGCCATCTATAAGTATTGGGTGATTGATGTAGGGACTAGAGGCCATCTAGAAGTCTTGGGTGATTGATGTAGGGACTAGAGGCCATCTAGAAGTCTTGGGTGATTTATGTAGGGACTAGAGGCCATCTAGTCTTGGGTGATTGATGTAGGGACTAGAGGCCATCTAGAAGAATTGGGTGATTGATGTAGGGACTAGAGGCCATCTAGAAGTATTGGGTGATTGATGTAGGGACTAGAGGCCATCTAGAAGTATTGGGTGATTGATGTAGAGACTAGAGGCCATCTAGAAGTATTGGGTGATTGATGTAGGGACTAGAGGCCATCTAGAAGTATTGGGTGATTGATGTAGGGACTAGAGGCCGTCTAGAAGTATTGGGTGATTGATGTAGGGACTAGAGGCCATTTAGAAGTATTGGGTGATTGATGAAGGGACTAGAGGCCATCTAGAAGTATTGGGTGATTGATGTAGGGACTAGAGGCCATCTAGAAATCTTGGATGATTGATGTAGGGACTAGAGGCCATCTAGAAGTCTTTGATGATTGATGTAGGGACTAGAGGCCATCTAGAAGTCTTGGGTGATTGATGTAGGGACTAGAGGCCATCTAGAAGTCTTGGGAGATTGATGTAGGGACTAGAGGCCATCTAGAAGTCTTGGGTGATTGATGTAGGGACTAGAGGCCATCTAGAAGTATTGGGTGATCGATGTAGGGACTAGAGGCCATCTAGATATCTTGGGTGATCGATGTAGGGACTAGAGGCCATCTAGAAGTCTTGGGTGATCGATGTAGGGACTAGAGGCCATCTAGAAGTCTTGGGTGATCGATGTAGGGACTAGAGGCCATCTAGAAGTATTGGGTGATCGATGTAGGGACTAGAGGCCATCTAGAAGTCTTGGGTGATTGATGTAGGGACTAGAGGCCATCTAGAAGTCTTGGGTGATTGATGTAGGGACTAGAGGCCATCTAGAAGTCTTGGTTGATCGATGTAGGGACTAGAGGCCATCTAGAAGTCTTGGGTGATTGATGTAGGGACTAGAAGTCTTGGGTGATTGATGTAGGGACTAGAGGCCATCTAGAAGTCTTGGGTTATTGATGTAGGGACTAGAGGCCATCTAGAAGTATTGGGTGATTGATGTAGGGACTAGAGGCCATCTAGAAGTATTGGGTGATTGTTGTAGGGACTAGAGGCCATCTAGAAGTATTGGGTGATTGATGTAGGGACTAGAGGCCATCTAATCTAGAATTATTGGGTGATTGATGTAGGGACTAGAGGCCATCTAGAAGTCTTGGGTGATTGATGTAGGGACTAGAGGCCATCTAGAAGTCTTGGTTGATCGATGTAGGGACTAGAGGCCATCTAGAAGTCTTGGGTGATTGATGTAGGGACTAGAAGTCTTGGGTGATTGATGTAGGGACTAGAGGCCATCTAGAAGTCTTGGGTTATTGATGTAGGGACTAGAGGCCATCTAGAAGTATTGGGTGATTGATGTAGGGACTAGAGGCCATCTAGAAGTATTGGGTGATTGATGTAGGGACTAGAGGCCATCTAGAAGTATTGGGTGATTGATGTAGGGACTAGAGGCCATCTAGAAGTATTGGGTGATTGATGTAGGGACTAGAGGCCATCTAAAAGTATTGGGTGATTGATGTAGGGACTAGAGGCCATCTAGAAGTATTGGGTGATTGATGTAGGGACTAGAGGCCATCTAGAAGTATTGGGTGATTGATGTAGGGACTAGAGGCCATCTAGAAATCTTGGATGATTGATGTAGGGACTAGAGGCCATCTAGAAGTCTTTGGTGATTGATGTAGGGACTAGAGGCCATCTAGAAGTCTTGGGTGATTGATGTAGGGACTAGAGGCCATCTAGAAGTCTTGGGTGATTGATGTAGGGACTAGAGGCCATCTAGAAGTCTTGGGTGATTGATGTAGGGACTAGAGGCCATCTAGAAGTATTGGGTGATCGATGTAGGGACTAGAGGCCATCTAGAAGTCTTGGGTGATCGATGTAGGGACTAGAGGCCATCTAGAAGTCTTGGGTGATCGATGTAGGGACAAGAGGCCATCTAGAAGTATTGGGTGATCGATGTAGGGACTAGAGGCCATCTAGAAGTCTTGGATGATCGATGTAGGGACTAGAGGCCATCTAGAAGTCTTGGGTGATTGATGTAGGGACTAGAGGCCATCTAGAAGTCTTGGGTGATCGATGTAGGGACTAGAGGCCATCTAGAAGTCTTGGGTGATTGATGTAGGGACTAGAAGTCTTGGGTGATTGATGTAGGGACTAGAGGCCATCTAGAAGTCTTGGGTGATTGATGTAGGGACTAGAGGCCATCTAGAAGTATTGGGTGATTGTTGTAGGGACTAGAGGCCATCTAGAAGTATTGGGTGATTGATGTAGGGACTAGAGGCCATCTAATCTAGAAGTATTGGGTGATTGATGTAGGGACTAGAGGCCATCTAGAAGTCTTGGGTGATTGATGAAGGGACTAGAGGCCATCTATAAGTATTGGGTGATTGATGTAGGGACTAGAGGCCATCTAGAAGTCTTGGGTGATTGATGTAGCGACTAGAGGCCATCTAGAAGTCTTGGGTGATTTATGTAGGGACTAGAGGCCATCTAGTCTTGGGTGATTGATGTAGGGACAAGAGGCCATCTAGAAGTATTGGGTGATTGATGTAGGGACTAGAGGCCATCTAGAAGTATTGGGTGATTGATGTAGAGACTAGAGGCCATCTAGAAGTATTGGGTGATTGATGTAGGGACTAGAGGCCATCTAGAAGTCTTAGGTAATCGATGTAGGGACTAGAGGCCATCTAGAAGTATTGGGTGATCGATGTAGGGACTAGAGGCCATCTAGAAGTCTTGGATGATTGATGTAGGGACTAGAGGCCATCTAGAAGTCTTGGGTGATTGATGTAGGGACTAGAGGCCATCTAGAAGTCTTGGGTGATCGATGTAGGGACTAGAGGCCATCTAGAAGTCTTGGGTGATTGATGTAGGGACTAGAAGTCTTGGGTGATTGATGTAGGGACTAGAGGCCATCTAGAAGTCTTGGGTGATTGATGTAGGGACTAGAGGCCATCTAGAAGTATTGGGTGATTGTTGTAGGGACTAGAGGCCATCTAGAAGTATTGGGTGATTGATGTAGGGACTAGAGGCCATCTAGAAGTATTGGGTGATTGTTGTAGGGACTAGAGGCCATCTAGAAGTATTGGGTGATTGATGTAGGGACTAGAGGCCATCTAATCTAGAAGTATTGGGTGATTGATGTAGGGACTAGAGGCCATCTAGAAGTCTTGGGTGATTGATGAAGGGACTAGAGGCCATCTATAAGTATTGGGTGATTGATGTAGGGACTAGAGGCCATCTAGAAGTCTTGGGTGATTAATGAAGGGTCTAGAGGCCATCTAGAAGTATTGGGTGATTGATGAAGGGACTAGAGGCAATCTAGAAGTATTGGGTGATTGATATAGGGACTAGAGGCCATCTAGAAGTATTGGGTGATTGATGTAGGGACTAGAGGCCATCTAGAAGTCTTGGGTGATTGATGTAGGGACTAGAGGCCATCTAGAAGTATTGGGTGATTGATGTAGGGACTAGAGGCCATCTAGAAGTATTGGGTGATTGATGTAGGGACTAGAGGCCATCTAGAAGTCTTGGGTGATCGATGTAGGGACTAGAGGCCATCTAGAAGTATTGGGTGATTGATGTAGGGACTAGAGGCCATCTAGAAGTCTTTGGTGATTGATGTAGGGACTAGAGGCCATCTAGAAGTCTTGGGTGATCGATGTAGGGACTAGAGGCCATCTAGAAGTATTGGGTGATTGATGTAGGGACTAGAGGCCATCTAGATGTCTTGGGTGATCGATGTAGGGACTAGAGGCCATCTAGAAGTCTTGGGTGATTGATGTAGGGACTAGAGGCCATCAATAAGTATTGGGTGATTGCTGTAGGGACTAGAGGCCATCTAGAAGTCTTGGGTGATTGATGTAGGGACTAGAGGCCATCTAGAAGTATTGGGTGATTGATGTAGGGACTAGAGGCCATCTAGAAGTCTTGGGTGATTGATGTAGGGACTAGAGGCCATCTAGAAGTCTTGGGTGATTGATGTAGGGACTAGAGGCCATCAATAAGTATTGGGTGATTGATGTAGGGACTAGAGGCCATCTAGAAGTATTGGGTGATTGATGTAGGGACTAGAGGCCATCTAGAAGTATTGGGTGATTGCTGTAGGGACTAGAGGCCATCTAGAAGTCTTGGGTGATTGATGTAGGGACTAGAGGCCATCTAGAAGTATTGGGTGATTGCTGTAGGGACTAGAGGCCATCTAGAAGTCTTGGGTGATTGATGTCAATCCAAATACAAAGGAAAATCATTATAAGGTGCTTTAGTTTCACATGCATTGAATTAAGCCGCATGTTACCTGCAGCCCCATGGTCGAGGTCAACGACGTTGCGTTGTAAACCTTCTCACCTCTTACCGCGGCAGGTTCGAATCCCACCGTGGTCTCTTTTATAAGTGAGAAAGTGTTGATTCTTACGGATAGCGGGGGGTATACAGTACTGGCTCCACCCAGGAATAAGTTTAAGTTTAATAATATTTTATTGCAGATATGTTACAATACATCAAATCAACATCACACTATTCATAGAAACATATGCACATGGATTGAAGTTATTACAACATTAGTTACAGTTCTCTCCAGGAATAAGTCTGCCTCCATCGCAAAAAATCGATATACATAGCCAAAAAAACGTGCTCGAAAATGACATTTAACACGAAACAAACTTTCATAATTATTATTTATGAACATGCGTGTGCAAAACTCAATGACTCTGGTATTTCTTGCTGTTTAATCATAACTATTAATTCATAGGTTTATATTTATATCAGTGGTACATAAAATTCAATAACGGTCATCTTCGATCACAAAACGAGAATTTATTAGAGCCTCATATGGATTAATATTACTGATTTATACAACAAAAACGAGTCGAGAGTTCCAGACAAGGCTATTTTATTGACAATAATTAAATCGGATGGATCGTAGGTCATAGTTTGTTACAAATATGGTTTAATTCGTATTTTGGACTCATAATTATATCAGTCTAGGCCTGCAGTTCGCCAACCATTCTGCAAACGATTCGTAGACTTGAATGTTATGCAAATCTGTGCAGAGTACTTAACTTAAGACTTAATGGGTATATATGTGTTATTACATCATTGAATGAAGGCAAAAATACATCATCAATTCAAATGAGGTAATGTATTTATGGTTCCGTTGCGTTCCGATAAATACCAATAACCAGGTGGGTAATGGTATTAACGGAACGTAATGGAACGATATTAAAACTAGATTTATTTTACTGATCGACAAACTATGTCAAGTAATAACAGTACTTCCTGTATAAGACATCAGTGGAAATATTTCTGCTTTCAAGGGTATGTGTTCAGTATACACTCAAGTGATATGAAAACGCAACACGGAATTTCCGCCTTTATTTTATTTTTCATGGCATTTTAAGGCTTTTGGTACTTTGCAGAACGCAACGCAACGTAACGGAACCAATACGGAGGCACCAGAAGGGATTTAATAATAATAATATAATGGTATTTCCTTTTGGAAAAAATACTAAAACAACAAATAGTACAGCAAATAATATTCCTTCAATGTTTCATTATTCACAGAGTACGCGTTTGGCTCAATCATGTGAGCAAACTTAGGATGCAATATTTTGCAAACTATTTACGTTAAATACAGTACTGAACTAGCTCAATTTTTCAAAGAGCTACTTCAACATTTATGAAGTTCTTGTTACAAAGTGTAGTGTGATTAAAACGTCTACAACATCACAGTTGTGTCCTTTCTCTAGTTAACTGCAACTTTCTTTTTAAAAAACATCTTGGGATTTCTTTGGAATATTATGTGCAATTAAGTGTGCAGTATATACAATATATAGCGGAAATTCCCGTGTTGCGTTTTCATATCACTTGAGTGTATGTGTAAACATGACTAGATATGCTTACTTTCGCATTCATTCGCATTGATTCTCCCGAATATCAGACTATCAATTGATATGGATACGTATAATTTAATGGGTATAATTTGTATGTAAGTGTTATTACATCATTGCATGAAGAAAAAAGACAACATCAATTCAAATGAGGTAATGTGTATGTGGTTCCGTTCCGTTAAATACCAATACCCAGAGGGGTAATGGCATTTAACGGAGTGGAACGGAGTGGAACGGAACAAGATTAAAACTGGGTTTATTTTACTGATCGACACACTTTGTCAAGTAATAACAGTACTTCCTGTATAAGACATCAGTGGAACTGTTTCTGCTTTCAAAGATATCTGTTCAGTATATGTGTAAACATGACTAGCTATGCTTACTTTCGCATTGATTCTCCCTAATATCAGGATATCTATTGATATGCATACATATGATTTAATGGGTATATGTAAGTGTTACTACATCATTTCACGAAGAAAAAAAGACATCATCAGTTCAAATGAGGTAATGTATATATCGTTCCGTTCCGTTCCGTTAAACACCAATAACCAGGCGGTAATGGTATTTAACGGAACGCAACGCAACAATATTAAAACGGTTTATTTTACTGATCGACAAACTTTTGTCACGTAATAACAGTACTTCCTGTATAAGACATCAGTGGAAATTATTCTGCTTTCAAAGGTATCTGTTCAGTATATGTGTAAACATGACTAGCTATGCTTACTTTCGCATTCATTCTCCCTAATATCAGAATATCTATTGATATGCATACAACGCAACAAGATTAAAACTGGGTTTATTTTACTGAAGTAATAACAGTACTTCCTGTATAAGACATCAGTGGAAATGGTTCTGCTTTATAACACTTATATATACCTATTAAGTCTAAAGTACTCTACACATATTTGCATAACAATTGTATGCCATTATATAATTATTATTAAACCCCTTCTGGTGCCTCCGTCTTGGTTCCGTATGTTGCGTTGCGTTGCGTTCTGCAAAGTACCAAAAGCCTTAAAATGCCATGAAAAATAAAATAAAGGCGATGTGACCTATTGAAAATGTGCAAAGAACACAAATGGAGGCGACCATCTTGTCTATAAACAGCCTTAGAAAATGCATCATTGGATCATGTCCGCTCTATATCTCGAAAACTACTAATAGGACTGCAATGAACTTTCACACAATGATATAAGGTAATGAAAGGACGTGCACTGTGCAAGAACCATAACCTTCAGTTAAATTAGAGTTATTGCCCTTTGTAATTTTATACGTATACTGTGTGTGCGCTCAATAACTCGAAAACTACTAGAGACTGCAACGAAATTTCATACAATGATAAAGGGCCATGAGAGGACGTGCAGAGCGCAAGAACCATAACTGTGCTTTCATTTAAGTTAGAGTTATTGCCCTTTGCAATCTTATTCTTATAATTTGTGTCCGCTCCATAACTCGAAAACTACTAACAGGACTGCAATGTAATTTCACACACTGATAGAAGGCAATGGCTGTCTCTCAGACTGCTTCTTGTTCAAATGAAATCTGCGGGGTCAAAATAGCCGGGAGACCAAAGTTCGTAGAAGTTCGCATGTTTTACATGGGTGACATAAACTGATATAGCGGAAAACTTAAAAAAATATTCTCCGAAACAAAGCATAGATATCTCATATATTGCATGTCACAAGTCTTAGTTCAAATGATATCTCAAATGATATTGTTTTATGGCGGGTCAACGTCTATTTTAAACAACTGATATGATCAGCCACATATCACTCGAATCTGGTAAGACGTACAGTTACTTCTTTTAAATCTACACAAATAGTGTCGGTAAACCCTCCAAACCATTAGGCCATAATAAACTAATTGCTACATTATCATCCCCGCCCGTCCCCGTTTTTTTATGCCGCCCTGGCAATTTTTATTTCTTAAAAAAAATAATATATATATTTTAAAAAAAAAAACGAAAAAAAGGAAAAAGAAAAAGAAATTCGCGTTGACGCCGATTTTCCAAACACGAGAGCCGCGTTTTAAACCTGTCCACTGAACTTTGGAGGTATGAAACCACTAATTATTTTCCCTATGGACACCAATGTTAATGTGTCACATATTAATGATTTGCATTAAATTCAACTCAAGTATGGATAATGCAACAGTGTAATGTTCATATGGAAAACTAATTTTCCACTTGAAAAATCACCAGAAAAGGTGGGCTCACAAGACATGTAAGAAAGTTCTTGTTTGTATACTAAACAGGTACAGCTGTTTTTCATTGCTCACAAAGTGTAAGAATAGAGTCGACATTTTCGAAAATGTTCATCATTGATCCAGTAAAACCTATTAATACGCTTCTTATACATACAATCACAAAATCGAATAAAAATGGGCAGTTTCCCCCTACTTATAATGCCCATTAACATCAAACAAGGAGGGATTACTTTTTATTATAGGAAATGCATTCGAAAAAGGAGGGATTACTTTTTATTATAGGAACTATATTCGATACACCTCGGAGGTATACATGTAATTGGTGGTGGTAAACCTAGAAACGTAATAACCGATGTTGAGGTACAAAATTTTCCTCTCAAAACGACGCGTAATTGGCAAATTAAATGGGAAATAAATGATGTCTGTTATCATTAAAGCGGTAAACGGTGTTGCAATTATGGAAGATTGGTTTTGTAGTAATATTGCGGAGGATATTAGATTGTTACTAGACGTTTACGACGATTTTCTATGTGGAAAATTAGATAAAAAATCTCCCGTTGCAATCGATGTCACTGCGCACAGCACGTCTTCAGTTATGAAGGCCGTGATGAAACTAACCCAATGTTTGTGTATCTTGTAAAAAAGTGTTTGTACCAAAGAGAGGTCGTGTCACAAACAGGTATATGCTCTGTGATTTGAAAAAGCTAGTAGCCTAGTTGTTTATTACGTCTCTGCCTGTACTATTCTCTGTTGCAGTTGAAATATTTTGTATTATTTATATAAGAAATATTTCTTAAAATGTGAAAATGTTTAAATTCTTAAATCAATATGTGCCTGAAAATATAAAAACACTATTACAAATGTGTTTTCTATCTTGAAAGTGCCTAGAGAAGTATGTGTTACTGTGTTTGCCTTGTGCTGAAGCAATATACCATTTGTCCTATTAAATAAGAAATAATAAAAAAACAAATTCACCCCGTCCCTATTTTGAAATCAATTTGGATGATAAACTAGATTAATTAATATAAATTAATTTATTATGGCCTTATTCGGGAAAAACATTAAACAAGAAAAAACAAAATACAGAGAGAAAATTCGGAGCTTTAATTAAAATCGTAAACACAGATAGTTTAACATGTTTAACTCTAATTAAATGAACATGTTCGTGTGTTCACACGTCTAACCCTTCTTCATTTACTGGGCTGTTGTTCATTGTTCAAATATCCTTTTTGTAATGAAATTAACGTGATTTATTTAAATAAAACGTGTTTTATATTATCTAGGTCATTGTTATCGCATGCGTCGTAAACCGTATATGTTTAAACACGGGGACAGCTTAATGTAATATAATAGTTGGACTGCAAGATATATTCAGTTTTCGTGCACTATTATCGTATTAAAGGCGTATTATCATAGGAGCAGAACATCGTTTAGGGTAATTTATCGTGTATTATACCACGTTTCTCGTTCGTTCACTGGATATAATTCACGATAAATCATGCACACTAGCGGCAATATATTCTGGGCCCTTGACATGATCAGTTTTAATAATACTTACATACATTATATATTTTCAGAACTGGAATTTTTATTGGTAAATCAAATACCTTAGTTTTGAAAATAGATTGAGAGGTAAATATTGTTTGATTGGGCTTTTCCCATGTAAATTCCTTGTTCGGTATATTAGTGCTGGGACGGCAGAAAAGTAGGAAATCTCAAATAACTTCAATTAATTGCTATTAATCTTTCTGAGTTTTACCAACCCATTTAAATCGTGTTTTTTTTTAACTTTTTGATGCAGCAGAATTTTGCATTGAAATTGAATAAAACAAACAACGTATTTGGATACATTTTAATGTGTACACAGTCAGTGTAAGGATAGTAACCGTGTATGACGGAATAGAAACAGGTATCGTAGATTAGTACTAGATAACGTAGTTTACCAAATATTACTACTCATACATAAAATGTATGGTAAATATTAAAAAGTATAAAAAAAACTCTAAAGAAAACCCATGCTAAATCACGGTATTTTTCGCACACGAATTGCATTAATAGTTTTTAAAACAATAAAGGCAATTATTTTTAGCTCTCCTGCCTGAGCCTTCGCTCAAGGCGAGCTATTGTGACCGCATGTATACATGCATATGATATTATAAACTGGAACTAGACCAGATCGCACATGCATCCCACATGGATTGGTCGACACTTGCCGCGAAAAAAATGCCAGCTTAGGTATGCCATTGACACGTAAAGTATCTTTATGTATCTGTCACTCACACACGCAAGGAGATGTCCTCCGTCAGTCTGTGCGTCTCGTTCTTCTTGTAACATGTAATGTTACATGATATACGTGTAACATATGCTACCGTACCTTTATTGACTTGTACAGACGTTACATACTGATGCGTACCCTAGACTGACCAATCACAATTATCTATGCCTCGATCTCTGTCTCTCAGAATCTTCCTTAACCCTTTCGCCGCCAAATTTTAAATGTCGTCTGCTAAAATTTGAATTCGAACTTTCCTGTGATATTTCTTATTTAAAAATGTTGTTAAAAATGCTGAGTGGAGAAAAGTGTAAACCTTAATAAGCCTGCACATGATGTACAGGTTGATCTGGGTTTACACTGGTAGTCAAAATCAAATGTCTTCGACTGTGGCAGCGAAAGGGTTAATAAATGCCATTGCACCCATATGCTTTATTGTCATCACAGCCGATATCATAACAGTTCGTTAATTCTTCTTAAACGAATGTGTGTAATCTAGAAGGCGTGCAGCAAATTTATGCCTTGGGAAAATGTCTAACTTGGTGATTTTTTGCCGGTTTTAGATTTGATCTTCTTTCATTTGTAGACTTTTACTACCGCAATGAAAACCCCAGTTTCTATTTTCTAATTCATCAGCAATATAATGCCGTACTGAGTACACGTGTGTAGCAACGCTAAATGTAAAAACGTCGCTAAATGTAAAAACTCGCTAAATGTAAAAACTTTAGTCGCTAAAGGTAAAAATGGTGGCTAAATGTAAATGCAAACGTCTTTAAATGTGAAAACGTGAGCGTCGCTAAATGTAAAAAGAAGCTAAATATAAAAACATTTTTTGTTGCTAAGTGTAAAAGGAAAATGCGACATATGTAAAATTGTGACATTTTGAATAAAAACAAAAGAAACCAAAACGTTACAACCATATTTTGATAGTATAGTATCACATGTGATTTTGTGTGTTTACAACATTGAACATTTTTCAAGATCTCAATTCACCCTTGTCACGTTTAGCGACCAAAGTTTTTACATTTAGCGACGCTTTTACATTTTTGCGTTGCTACATATGGCCAAAAGGCCATTTGAGCTATGGCATATATGCTACATTGCTGTGTATCTCAAGTTAGTCATGTGACTAGTGAATGCCAATGGCTATCGAACTTATACCAGTCAACGAATGAATGAATGAATAAGTGCGTCATATTCCAACAAAATAATTACGTACCAATTGTTTGTAATTCTATTCTCAATCTCATGCATTATCATGCATTATATATTTATGGGGGAATAAAATATTATTATCACTGGAAAATATATAAAGCCTAGGGTCTCAATTATAACAGTAAATAACACAGAACCCATTTAACCACACAATAGTTGAGACGCAACTACATCAGTAACGAAACCATGAATCTGTTCTGACCGAATAGTGTCTATCCTGTGTGAATCACAAAGTATCTACATATATATCTTCCATTCCAATATATATATTATTGTTCTACACTCATTTTTACATATGTCGCTTTTTCTTTTAACAGTTAGCAACAAAAAACAAATGTTTTTACATTAAGCTCCTTTTTTATCACATTTAGCGACGCTCACGTTTTTACATTTAAAGACGTTTGCATTTACACTTAACCATCCCTTTTACGTTTAGGGACAAACGTGTTTACAGTTAGCCACGTTTCTACATTTAGCGACGTTTTTACCTTTAGCGTTGCTACACAAGTGTTTTGCTATGGATATTGTTAATGTTCAAAAAAGTTATAAATTTTAGTGTTTTATGAAATCACTCAATTGACACAAGTTCGCTGAACATTAAAATAACCCAATTTTACAGCATAAAGTGTGTGTGTGTGTGTGTGTCGTTCTAAGGTTTATAGTCCCTCCGACAACAAATACAGAACAAGCGCAATGCGGAGATACACAATGTCTGAACATCAGCAATACCCCAGATGTATAGACGTGACGCCCAATGTTGATGCAACTGGTTAAAGTATCGGTTATCCTGCCAACAACAGCCAATTTTTACACCATATGCACATCATGTCTAAACCTACGGACGACGAGGTATATATATAACTTACAAATAGTGTGAACCCAAATTCTATCGAGACAATATAAACAGTTTTAAGAAACCGTGAATAAACCTTTAGTTTTAATTGGCACATACGCATTATTATATGAGCTGAACACCTGGATAGAGTTTTGATAAACAGTTTTGTGTAATTTTGTCGTTTTTTGGCGGGTTAGTTTAAAATACACCTATCCGTTGAATATCAGATGATTTTACGAACTAGACCATAATCATAAACTATATATTTGTAAACAGTTCTTGAAATATATAATGTATTGATGCCATTTATTTTATAATATCGATAATCTGATTATATTTTTAAAAAATTGAGAAACACATCTAAGATGACGTGGCAGATGTAACATACAGCTTAAAGGAGACGGTTTATTTAAATGAAATAACTGAAAATGCAGGATCAAAATTTAATTCCATTTATAATGAATCGATGTCAGTGAAATTCATCGGACGTGCGTTACAATAATCGTTAATCCCTAATCAGGAGATGAAAAGAAAGCTGACGCACTGTGCCTTTAAGTTTTCTCAAGCATGCATCAGTTATCGTCTATTTGACATGGGTTTGAAATTACGTTAGGTTATTACTAACATATTGACATTTGCTTCTGTTTGTCTCTAGTGGTTGAAAGCCCGGTGTGGTTGCCGGGTTAGAATACAACCAATGCAAATCCCGCTAGAGGCAGAGGGGTAGGACCCCCCTCCCCCCACCCCCACAATCTTCATTTTCGTTTTATCATTTGTATCATGCTCATTCAAGGTCTTCATCATGACACCGCGTAAGCAAAAAGCCCCCTCCCCCCCCACAATCACACACACACACCACTCCCCCCACCCACCCCACCCCAAATCTTCATGTTCGTTTATCATTTTTTATCATGCTCATTCAAGGTCATCATGACACCGCGTATGCAAAAGTGGAAACGTGGCTTCATCGTAAATGAAAGTGTTTACTATAGAATTTGCAGCAACTCTGCAGTTCTGCAGGTTAGAAGGTTCGAGGCCCATTCTCCATATTTTATCTTGATGTACATGGTGGATGAGCCTGGCATGTTCATTCCTGTTAGGCGTAATATAACCTTCATGTGTTGGTGCGCCGTAATAACAATTCAATGCAATGGCTGAAAGCCATCTAAAACGTATGCCATGTGTTATCCGTCGTACGTCATCGGTTCGTCCGTTCGTGATGTTTGCCTTGTGAACAAGATAGGGCCTTCATGCCATGCTCAAGTTTGCCTTGTGAACACGATATGGCCTTCATGCCATGCTCATGTTTGCATTGTGAACACGATAGGGCTTTCATGCCACGCTCATGTTTGCCTTGTGATCACGATAGGGCCTTCATGCCACGCTCATGTTTGCCTTGTGATGCCACGCTCATGTTTGCCTTGTGAACACGATAGGGCCTTCACGCTTCGCTAATGTTTGCCTTGTGATCACAATAGGGCCTTCACGACACGCTCATGTTTGCCTTCTGAACACGATAGGGCCTTCACGCCACGCTCATGTTTGCCTTGTGATCACGATAGGGCCTTCACTCCACGCTCATGTTTGACATGTGAACACGATAGGGCCTTCTTGTCACGCTCATGTTTGCCTTGTGAACACGATAGGGCCTTCACGCCACGTTCATGTTTGCCTTGTGAACACGATAGGGCCTTCACGCCACGCTCAGGTTTAACTTGTGAACACGATAGGGCCTTCTTGCCACGCTCATGTTAGCCTTGTGAACACGATAGGGCTTCACGCCACGCTCATGTTTGCCTTGTGAACACGATAGGGCCTTCACGCCAAGCTCATGTTTGCATTGTGATCACGATAGGGCCTTCTTGCCACGCTCATGTTTGCATTGTGAACACGATAGGGCCTTCACGCCACGTTCATGTTTGCATTGTGATCACGATAGGGCCTTCATGCCAGGTTCATGTTTGCCTTGTGATCACGATAGGGCCTTCATGCCACGCTCATGCCACGCTCACGCCACGCTCATGTTTGCCTTTTGAAACACGATAGGGCCTCCATGCCACGCTCATGTTTGCCTTGTGAACATGATAGGGCCTTCGTGCCACGCTCATGTTTGCCTTGTGAACACGATAGGACCTTCACGCAACGCTCATGTTTGCCTTGTGAACACGAAAGGGCCTTCTTGCCACGCTCATGATTGCCTTGTGAACACGATAGGGCATTCACGCCACGCTCATGTTTGCCCTGTGAAAACGATAGGGCCTTCATGCCACTCTCATATTTGCCTTGTGAACACGATAGGGCCTGCCACGTTCATGTTTGCCTTGTGAACACGATATCGCCTTCACGGCACTCTCATGTCTCCCTTGTGAACACGATAGGGCCTTCTTGCCACGCTCATGTTTGCCTTGTGAACACGATAGGGCCTTCACGGGACGCTCATGTTTGCCTTGTGAACACGATAGGGCCTTCATGCCACGCTCATGTTTGCCTTGTGAACACGATAGGGCCTTCATGCCACGCTCATGTTTGCCTTGTGAACACCTTAGGGCCTTCACGCCACGCTCATGTTTGCCTTGTGAACACGATATGGCCTTCATGCCACCCTCATGTTTGCAGTGTGAACACGATAGGGCCTTCTTGCCACGCTCAGGTTTGCCTTGTGATCAAGATAAGGCCTTCACGCCACGCTCATGTTTGCCCTGTGAACACTATAGGGCATTCACGCCACGCTCATGTTTGCCTTGTGATCACGATAGGGCAGTCACGACACTCTCATGTTTGTATTGTGATCACTATATGGCCTTCACGCCACGCTCATGTTTGCCTTGTTATCACGATAAGGCTTTCACGCCCCGCTCGTGCTTGCCTTGTGAACACGATAGGGTATTCACGCAACGCTCATGTTTGCCTTGTGAACGCGATAGGGCCTTCATGCCACGCTCATGTTTGCCTTGTGAGCACGATATTGCCTTTTTTGCACGACAGGGCTTTCACGCCACGTTCATGTTTGCCTTGTGATCACGAAAGGGCCTTCACGCCACGCCCATGTTTGCCTTGTGATCACGATAGGACCTTCACGCCACGCTCATGTTTGCCTTGTGAACACGATAGGGCCTTCTTGCCACGCTCATGTTTGCCTTGTTGGCTTGTGAACACGATAGGGCCTTCATGCCTAGCTCATGTTTGCCTTGTGAACGCGACATGGCCTTCTTGCCACGCTCATGTTTGCCTTGTGTTCGCGATAGGGCCTTCACGCCACGCTCATGTTTGCCTTGTGAACGCGATAGGGCCTTCACGCCACGCTCATGTTTGCCTTGTGAACACAATAGGGCCTTCTTGCCACGCTCAGGTTTGCCTTGTGATCAAGATAAGGCCTTCACGCCACGCTCATGTTTGCCTTGTGATCACGATAGGGCAGTCACGACACTCTCATGTTTGTATTGTGATCACTATATGGCCTTCTTGCCACGCTCATGTTTGCCTTTTTATCACGATAAGGCTTTCACGCCACGCTCGTGCTTGCCTTGTGAACACGATAGGGCCTTCATGCCACGCTCATGTTTGCCTGGTGAACACGATAGGGCCTTCTTGCCACGCTCATGTTTGCCCTGTAACGCGATAGGGCCTTCTTGCCACGCTCAGGTTTGCCTTGTGATCAAGATAAGGCCTTCACGCCACGCTCATGTTTGCCCTGTAAACACTATAGGGCATTCACGCAACGCTCATGTTTGCCTTGTGATCACGATAGGGCAGTCACGACACTCTCATGTTTGTATTGTGATCACTATATGGCCTTCTTGCCACGCTCATGTTTGCCTTTTTATCACGATAAGGCTTTCACGCCACGCTCGTGCTTGCCTTGTGAACACGATAGGGCCTTCATGCCACGCTCATGTTTGCCTGGTGAACACGATAGGGCCTTCTTGCCACGCTCATGTTTGCCCTGTAACGCGATAGGGCCTTCTTGCCACGCTCATGTTTGCCTTGTGATCGCGATAGGGCATTCACGCCACGCTCATGTTTGCCTTGAGAACGCGATTGGGCCTTTATGCCACGCTCATGTTTGCCTTGTGAACACGATAGGGCCTTCTTGCCACGCTCAGGTTTGCCTTGTGATCAAGATAAGGCCATCACGCCACGCTCATGTTTGCCTTGTGAACACTATAGGGCATTCACGCCACGCTCATGTTTGCCTTGTGATCACGATAGGGCATTCACGCCACGCTCATGTTTGTATTGTGATCACTATATGGCCTTCACGCCACGCTCATGTTTGCCTTGTGATCACGATAAGGCTTTCACGCCACGCTCGTGCTTGCCTTGTGAACACGATAGGGCCTTCTTGCCACGCTCATGTTTGCCTTGTTGCCTTGTGAACACGATAGGGCCTTCATGCCACGCTCATGTTTGCCTTGTGAACACGATAGGGCCTTCTTGCCACGCTCATGTTTGCCCTGTTAACACGATAGGGCCTTTTTGCCACGCTCATGTTCGCCTTGTGGACACGATAGGGCCTTGATGCCACGCTCATGTTTGCCTTTAGAACACGATAGGGCATTCACACCACGCTCAAGTTTGTCTTGTGAGCACGATAGGGCCTTCTTGCCACGCTCATGTTTGCCTTGTGATCACGATAGGGCCTTCACGCCACGCTCATGTTTGCCTTGTGAATACGATAGGTCCTTCACGCCACGCTCATGTTTGCCTTGTGAACACGATAGGGCCTTCTTGCCACGCTCATGTTTGCCTTGTGAACACGATCGGGCTTTCACGCCACGCTCATGTTTGCCTTGTAAACACGATAGGTCCTTCACGCCACGCTCATGTTTGCCTTGTGATCGCGATAGGGCTTTCTTGCCACGCTCATGTTTGCCTTGTGCCTTGTGAACACGATAGGGCCTTCATGCCACGCTCATGTTTGCCTTGTGAACACGATAGGGCCTTCTTGCCACGATCATGTTTGCCTTGTGAACACGATAGGACCTTCACGCCACGCTCATGTTTGCCTTGTGAACACGATAGGACCTTCATGCCACGCTCATGTTTGCCTTGTGATCACGATAGGGCCTTCAGTACTAGTAGAAGTAGTAGTAGTGTCAATAGTGGTAGTAGTAGTAGTAGTAGTATCAGTAGTACTAATAGTGGTAGTAGTATCAATGGTAGTAGTAGTAGTAGTAGCAGTAGTAGTAGTAGTAGTAATAGTAATAGTAGTATCAGTGGTACTAGTAGTAGTAGTAGTAGTAGTAGTAGTAGTAGTAGAAGTATCAGTAGTACTACTAGTAGTAGTAGTAGTAGTAGTAGTATCAGTAGTACTAGTAGTAGTAGTAGTAATATCAATAGTAGTAGTAGTAGTAGTAGTATCAGTAGTACTAGTAGTAGTAGTATCAATAATAGTAGTAGTAGTATCAATAGTAGTAGTATCAGTAGTACTAGTAGTAGTAGTAGTAGTAGTAGTAGTAGTAGTAGTAGTAGTAGTAGTAGTAGTAGTAGTAGTAGTAGGAGTAGGAGTAGTAGTTGTAGTAGTATTATCAGTAGTAGTAGTAGTAGTGGTAATATCAGTAGTACTAGTAGTAGTAGTAGTAGTAGGAGTAGTAGTAGCAGTAGTAGTAGTAGTAACAGTACTAGTAGTAGTAGTAGTAGTAGTAGGAGTAGTAGTAGTAGTAGTAGTAGTAGTAGGAGTAGTAGTAGCAGTAGTAGTAGTAGTAATAGTACTAGTAGTATCAATAGTAGTAGTAGTAGTAGTAGTAGTACTAGTAGTAGTAGTATCAGTAGTACTAGTAGTAGTAGTAGAATCAATAGTGGTATTATTATTATTATTAGTAGTAGTAGTCGTATCAATAGTAGTAGTAGTAGTAGTAGTAGTAGTAGTAGTATCAGTATTACTAGTAGTAGTAGTAGTAGTAGTAGCAGTAGTAGTAGTAGTAGTAGTATTAGTAGTAGTAGTAGTAGTAGTAGTATCAGTAGTAGTAGTAGTAGTAGTAGTAGTAGTAGTGGTAGTAGTAGTAGTATCAGTAGTACTAGTAGTAGTAGTAGTAGTTTCAATCGTAGTATCAGTAGTACTAGTAGTAGTAGTAATATCAATAGTAGTAGTAGTAGTAGTAGTAGTAGTAGTATCAGTAGTAGCAGTAGTAGTAGTAGTAGTAGCAGTAGTAGCAGTAGTAGTAGTAGTAGTATCAATAGTAGTAGTAGTAGTAGTAGTATCAGTAGTACTAGTAGTAGTAGTAATATCAATAGTAGTAGTAGTAGTAGTAGTAGTATCAGTAGTAGCAGTAGTAGTAGTGGTAGTATCAGTAGTAGTAGTAGTAGTAGCAGTAGTAGTAGTAGTAGTATCAGTAGTAGTAGTAGTAGTAGTAGTAGTAGAAGTATCAGTAATAGCAGTAGTAGTAGTAGTAGTAGTAGTAGTAGTAGCAGTAGTAGTATTACTAGTAGTATTAGTAGTAGTAGTAGTAGTAGTAGTAGTAGTAGTAGTACTAGTAGTAGCAGTAGTAGTAGTACTACAAGTAGTAGTTGTAGTAGTAGTATCAATAGTAGTAGTAGTAGTAGTAGTAGTAGTAGTAGCAGTAGTAGTAGTAGTAATATTACTAGTAGTAGTAGTAGTAGTAGTAGTAGTAGTAGTAGTAGTAGTAGTAGTAGTAGTAGTAGTAGTACTAGTAGTAGCAGTAGTAGTAGTACTAGTAGTCGTAGTAGTAGCAGTAGTAGTAGTACTAGTAGTAGTAGTAGTAGTAGTAGTACTAGTAGTAGCAGTAGTAGTAGTAGTACTAGTAGTAGTAGTAGTAGTAGTAGTAGTAGTAGTAGTAGTAGTAGTATCAGTAGTAGTAGTAGTAGTAGTAGTAGTAGTAGTATTAGTAGTAGTATGTATGAGTTACAAAACATAACCAATCAACAAATAGAAAGTACCAATAGTATATAGGATTCCATTTCGATCGTATACTTCCCACTACGAAATCGAAACTAAGCGACGTATGTATGGTGATATGAAGCGAGTCCACAATACTTCCCCATTGATCATAGCTTCTCCACTTCGAAATGTTACGTTTAGTGGGATTAGTAACACTAGAGTTATGACCCTTGGTTTACTAAAACCTTCCATATTCTGCATTGTGAACACTCTAGAACCTTTTATACATCGTATTTGATTTTAACCAACCTTTCCCCGATTGCTGCTATTGATTAAATCTCAGACAATCTAAAAAAAATAGCTAGATTGGATAAGTAAAACTAGAGCTATGCCTCTCAAAATGGTCCTTGGTTAACTGAAAAATGATATATGATATGTTTTGTCAGCACTCTAGCGCCTTCACTTTTGCGTCGAGGAGCAAACTCCCCGCAGCAATGTTAACATAATGGTATACCAAAAATTGAAGGCTGGCCAGATTTCTGAGCTAAAAATAGCTCTGAGAGCTGAAAATAGCACATAAGTGGCAGACGAACATTATTCAAATTATATGCCTCCGCGTAGATAAATAGTGCCTCCGGGTTTGGATGAACTGAATGTAATGAGAAGAACTGACTTAAACTAAGACGAGCTATGTATGTAATAGGAAAACAATAATATTCTAAATGACAATATATCAAAATGCTTTGAAAAAAATGAGCAAAATATAACAAATTATAGTTATACGCATTTTTGAGAACTATTTTTATGGCGAATTACTGGTAGAATGTGAAAACAACATGATTATTGCTTTATTATGTAGCAACAACTATTTTGAAAGTTTTTTAGTGATTCACGATGTCAGTGAATTATGGTTAATGATAAGAGGAAATGAAGAAACATGTTTAGACACCACTGGATTGTTATTTTGTGGAAATACGGCATATATAGAAATCTTGTTATCGTTATATCTCCTGTATTTAAGATCGGATTCTATCAAAACTTTTGTAGATTGTAGAGTTCAGGGTCTAGTTGTGCAGAAACAGAAAGGTAGAGGGGCATTTCAGATATGAACGCTGTACCATTGACAAGATGCAAAAATGGCAAGAACAACTCGCGTCGGGCGCTATTTTCACCCATTTCTATTTATTTTTACTGCACTTTGCTATTCGTAGCATGTTCATCTTATTCAAATTTTGTCCGTTACAGAAACACCGCCGCACTCAGCACTTTCAGTGCTTTGATTTAATCTGATCTTGGCCAATCTTTGGCATGATGTTAATAATCAAAAGCTTGGACGAATTTGAATACTAGAAATATCGGACAAGAAACAGCAGAGTTATGGCCCTTGAATTTATAACAATGTTGCAATTTTGTTTTTTTAGTGCTGTAGCACCTACACTTTCCATCTGAAAAACTCTGCCAGATTCTAAATATAGCTATATAGCTAGATTTATTGAAAAATGCATTATTCTGCCCTGTGAACACTTCAGCATGTTCGCTTTGTAACTGATCTTTACCAGAATTGGCCATATTTTTGATATTGATGAAAGTTATAATACGTTTAAAGACTAGCTAGATCGAATTTGTAACCTCAGAGTAATGACCCTTAATTTACTGAAAGATACCATACTCTGCATCGTGAACACTCTAGCACTTTCATTTTTGATTTGATTGCTATCAAACTTTGCTAGATTGTTGATATTAATAAACGCTCAAACAAGTTCGAAAAACGGCTAGGCCAAATTAGTAACATCAGAGTTATGACCCTTAATCAATTGAAAAAATGCTATGCTTTCTTATCACTCTAGAAGATAGCTTCTTCCTGTTTAATCTGATCTTAACCAATCGTTGGCAGGATGTTAATATCAGTAAAAGCTCGGACGAGTTTGAAAATCAGAGTTATGGCCCTTATTGAAAAATTCTATATTTTTCTTAGATAAACTCTTGCTACTTCACCTTTCATCTAATATTTCCTAAAGTTGGTCCGATTTTTTATAGTTTGAAATCCAACCATATTTTACACCCTATCTTGACCCCACCTCCCAAACCCCTAACCCTTCCGGGTTAAGAGCCATTGTTATCGAGTAGATCATCCACAGACCCTATTGGGACCCTTATGCCTATTTGGCCTCTTGTCCAGAAAGTTTGTTATAACAGAAGCTCGAAAAAGCTTGAAATATGTCATATTTCGACCACCATCCCTCACCGCTCACCTGTTATAATAGTCATTGTTAGACGGTAGAGCGTTAACAGGTGGGTCTCTTGCTTTTTATTCTTTTCACCGATATCAGGTAGTCCAGAATATTTACATCTCGGATGCACGTCTCTATTGTTATATCCAGACATGAAACGTCCCATGGACACTACCAGTCACTCCCCCCGCCCAACCGCACCCCTCCCGCAAGTCACATAAACTCAATACGTTGTTGCTTATAGCGTACGACTTTAGGACCTTCGTCGCCAGCATTTTCCATTCTCTACGACATTTTTCAATTTTGAGAGCACCCGATTTTTTTACAATTTTGAGAGCACCCGATTTTAATAGCGACGGATGTGTGTGTAATGGTACTACCTGCAGCAAAATGTATTTTCATTTCTTAAAGGGACACATGGCAATATTGATTTTTTAAAACAACTGCAATTGTTCAGTCATTAATAATAATTATAAGAATAGTATAAAGCAAATTGTTTTTGCATATTACCAACTTCTGATTACATTTCACCAATAATATGGTAAAATAACGCAGAACTTTTGAAATCTTAAAACTGTATTTAAATATATGCAAGCAGATTTAGAGTCAAAATGATACTGGATTAATAAATTTAATGATTGGTAAAGATTTGAAGATTGCCTTATGTCCCTTTAACAGATACACGCCTTTGTTAACCTTAAATGGGGTACATCAGGGCCCGTTTTAAATTTGATAAATAATGATTGTCTATTCTAGCAGGCCGAAACTTAATGAATAAGCCTCATAATGATCCCTTACTTACGAGGTAATTCATGTTGCACATCATGATATACTATCATTGGTTACGCACCAGGATATACCATCCGATTCCAATCAAAATATACTCTGTAAAAGATGTTTTGGACCATGGCAGTGTTCGAACCCGTACAATGATCGCTGAACCTTGACATTCCACCATAACACTTATTATCTCAGTTGATAATTCACAATAGATCAACAATGAACAATAATTATCGTTTACAATGAAAGTTTGCGAAAAAATAATAATCTTTTTTATTGGTTACTCGAATGTGTCCGTAACTGTTACTTTTAATGCAACATTTTTTACAGACCCTTTGTGTGTTCGCGATATTTTTTAAAAACCAAATCATGTTTGGAATTTAATGTTTAATAGGGCCATGTTTTTGGAACCAAATTAACCGGGTAGGGTAGACCTTGGTTACTAAAAAAAGATACTTAAATTCTGTCCACTAGTTTCATTTTTATATGACTTTATATACCCTGGTCCAAAACTTTTTTTACCGAGTATATATGGTAAATTAATATGTTATACAATAACAACACGGTGCTCATATTATATTTTGATTGATACGGCATTGGTTATATCGATTTAAAAAAAATAATCTTCTATTAAAAGCCTAATTAAATCATCTAACGTTTTAAACATGTTTGAAAATCGAATTCATTGTAAACATGCAATATCAATCAAAATATGGCGTTAGCCGCCCCATGTTTTCCAGGACTAATTAAACAATTTAATTAACCATAGCCCTTGAACGGGACGCAAGCGTGAAATTAATCAATTAGTGTTGGTGCGTAACCTAGGAGCATATTGCTCTGCAGAATGAATTTCCTTGTAATTAAGAAGTAATTTAGGAGGCGTGAGAGGAGTTGCACTATACATTACTCTCATGAACAGACTCAATAAAACCGAGTCTGTTACTTTTATCTCTTGTTTGTTGCTTCCTTTAGTATTTATTCATTATTCAGTATGTGATGGTCTTTTAGAATAGAATAGAACCTATTTGTATTTGTCTATCTCGAGCCTTATGTACACCCTATACATGTTTTGGATGCTTATGTGGATGGGTATGGCAAGTGAACTAATATTAACAATGAACTATTTAGTATAAACTTATTCATTTTGCATCGATTGCAACGAAAGCTCTCTGAACATTTTAACATATTTTAATCACTCTCGATGTATTTCTTGGTAGAACCAGTACTAAGCAAATGCAGATAAAGTGTCTTGCTCAGGAACACAACACATATGGTCATGGCGTGGATCGAACCCACGACATTTCGATCATGGGTCTAACGCTCTACCACTAGACCAAATCGCTCCATTAACTATTTAAATGTACACCCGAAATAAATCGTAAATTTACTTTAGTCTTTTTATTAACACATATGGTAGAATAACGAAGAAAAACGTAAAACTATTAACTATAGCTTCCATTTTTATTACCTCGATATTAAATTACATGCAGAAGCTTTAAAGTTTGAATAAATCAATATTCTACATTCAACGCTAGACAAATACTTAAAGACAGTCCTGTGTCCATTTAAAAACACAATTGTTGAAGGATATTGCTGTCATTTGAAACTGTGTCAACATATTAAATACGGCAATCTTAACAAACACAAAAGAACATGACGGCGCACGGCGTTCCGTTAGTTTTCCAGCATAACTTGCATGTGTTTAATCGTTAATATTAATTATTGCAAAAGTTCAAAGTAAATTGTTTTTTTTTACATATTTCTAACTATATATTATATTAAACCAATAACATATTTAAAAGGAATTGGTAGAATAACGAAGACAGTTGGAATCTCAAAATTGTATTTAATTATATGCATTTATGCAAGCAGTTTTAAAGTCAAAATGATACAGGATTAATAAATGCAGGTGTTAATTGCTTGCTGTAAAACTCAATACTGCCATGTGCCCATTTAATAATGGATTTTATTATACCTCACTCAAAATTCTCTATGTAATTTCCCCATTCCCGATCAGTCAACAATTGGTAATGTTTCATGGTAATGTTTCATGGCATGAAACATTATCTCGTGCATACCGATCATTATCTCGTGCATTACCGATCAGTCAACAATTGGTAATGTTTCATGGTAATGTTTCATGGCATGAAACATTAAATCTTGAAAATTTGTTTCAAGTTCTTTATTGTTGTTAATAAAAAATAATTGTGATTAAATGAATTTTGATGTTTGGTATAATAAAATAAATATCACATCCCATGGAGGGTGATAGAACATATTGTCAACCCTCGATGTGGTAATGTCCACCTCGGCTAAAGCCTCGGTGGACATTACCAATCTCGGGTTGACAATATGTTCTATCACCCTCCATGGGATGTGATATTTATATAATGGCGCGGTAAGGCAAACTACGGTAGAGAAAACATAATATGCACATGGAATAATAACCAGTATGCACATTGATCTCGATCGGGACTTTAAAAAAACGCAAAATGCAATACCTCCGATTTTCTTTCCATTTTCAATGTGTACATTGGGTATGATAAACATGTTCTACACATGTATTTCTTTTCCATTATTTCTGTCGATTGGAAGGGAAAATAATTACTCATGTAATGCATAAATGTTAAACAATGTTAGCATGTAATGCATACATGTTAAACAATGTTAGAATGTCATGCATACATGTTAAACAATGTTAGAATGTCATGCATACATGTACAGCAATTTTAAATGTAATGCATAAATGTATGCTGATGATCGAAATATCGTGGATCCGATACCCACCATCCCCCACCCCGCCTCCACTGCACTCCACACTCGATATTTTTTTTATTTTTTTTTACATATTTCTGTTTTGGTTTGGTCAATTCGTATACATATAGCTGTGTTGCACCCGCCCAACATCCCTACCCTGCCTTCCCACCGCCTCCCCCACTCGATTTGTTGTTTTATTACATAATTATGTTTGTGTTGTTTTGGTCAATTCTTACACATAGCTATGTTATTCCCACCACCCCCGCTTCCCTCCGTTCCCCGCCTACCTCTACCTCCCACACTCGATTTTGTTTTTTTTACATATTTCTGCGTTGCTTTTGGTCAATTCTTACACATATAGCTAGCTATGTTGCCCATCACCACCCACCCTCTTGAAACACATATTTTTACTGTATTTCTGTGTTGTTTTGATCAATTCTTACAAATATAGCTATGTTGCCACCCTCTCACCGCTACCCCACCTCCCTCCACTCCCCCGCTTCCCCCCATCCGAAACTCCATTTTTTTCACATATTCCGTTTTGTTTTGGTCATTTCGTACCCATATAGTCATGTTGCTCCCCCACCTACCCCCAGCTCCCCCGCTATGTTGCCCCGCTGCCCCGCCCCCCTCTGCTCCCCCGCTTCAACCCCCACTCGAAAATCAACTTTTTTTTACATATTCTGTGTTGTTTTGGTCAATTCTTACATATATAGCTATGTTGCACCCCCCACCCGACACCCACACCACCCCACAGTCGATTTTTTTTTTACATATCTCTGTGTTGTTTTGTTTTAACAGTTTATCAATATGTTTTGTTTTGTCAAATCTAAGCCTATATCAATGATGCGCACCGCCCTGCCCCGCACCCCCCACCTATTGGTTTATGGGCTCCCCTCACATGGAGGACAGGGAATTGTTTTCATTTTATCTCCCATTATTTGGATATTAAAATTTTAATTTGAACGGAAGCATTTACATATAAAACAATTTAGATTAAATTCAAACACACAGATGAAATATCAATAAAAAAAACTGAAATGAGGTCACAATAAAAATTGCCAGATATCCCCTCCCTCCCAGAGTTGCCTTTCGACCACAAATTTCTTTAAACCGACAGCAATTTTGGATTAAAACTGACAAAAATAATAAAATTTGACATACTGCCCCAGATTTTACTATAATTTGTATGAGATTCTAACAATAATTTTATATCGGCCCGAGTTTCTATACACACCCCGCACCCTAACCCCATCCCCACATTGTTTTCTGATGGTATGCACTGGCTATATAATTTGTTATTCTCTGAACAGTCGAATAGTCGAGCTGCGCTGTTCTCCGACAGCTCTTGTTAAACCAATCGCAGCGCAGAATTGCAAATACTTGCACCATTTATTCATGAAGATTTTACTACCAGCGCTGTTTATGGTTTAGATGTGATATATACAGACTATCGATAAAACCTGTCGTAAACACTAAGCCGGATAGAGTCTATAAGAGAGTTCTTCACCATTAAGAAGCCGCGGTCGATCTCTACGCTCCCTCCCTCCCTTTCGGCTTCTCAATGGTGAAGATTTCTCTTCATAGCGTCTATCCTATATTTAGAATTTAAAATGAATTCATTTAGCTTCAAATCACGCAACACTATTGACACAATTGTACAGCTATAGTTCATTTATATCAATCCCGCATACTTGCATTGAAAATATAAGAAAATTGGACGTATTGCGCTATTAGTTTTGTTATCGCATGTCTGAGAGTACTTTCTATTGTCCAAAGTCGTGTGGTATATTCAATACAGGAACACGAAAGTGTACTGATATTTCGTATAACGGAACACTTTTCAAAAGGTGTGCCGTTATACCAGATGTCATGCAAGGGGGCGTCGCTAGCGATAAAACAGTTATAGCATATCCAACTTCGTGTTACACGCATATATCACGAACATATATCGGCTTACGCCTCGATATATTTCATGAAAGATGCTCGTAACACCTCGTTGGACATTCTATAACTAATACTTGAGTATACATATTGCGCAGGTAAATGATAATTTGCAATCGATATCTATAAATAACTTTATTTCGTCATCCATATACCCGTCAACTATATATTTTACAAGTGTAACACTGTATGAACGCAAATGGATTCTCGACGAAAACCAGTCACTGTTGCGCAACGAAAAGTCAATACTGCCTGTATTATATAGTTATTCGGCATATGAATGCCATTGTATAAATCTGTCACCGTGTTCTGACGATTGCAATTCTAATGTCACAGTTTCTCCCTTACATTGTCACGGATTTTCTACGACAATTACAGGGTTGATTAATGGAGGAAATCGTAGCTACCAGTAGGTTTGAGAGTGTGATGGAGGTTTCTTTTGAGGAAGGATAATCACTGTGACTTTCGATACAGTGTCTAACCGCTTATGTACATGATGAAAAACACAGAAATTATAGTTTGCATCTGCTAGTTAGACTCTGAAAAGAGAAAAATCGTCGTTGAGTAACCGTTACATTAATAATGTTGTCGTCGATATATTCAGGGAGAAGCCGAGACATGCATTTTTTTTAAAACAGTTATTTTTAACCCTATGACAAACAATATGAACTAATTATTATTTTCTACTGGTTTGTTTACATGTTTTGCTAAAGCGTAATGAATTAAATTGCTATACGTTTTGAAGCTTTTAAGATTTTTTTCATTTTATAAATTGATGTATAAAATGTGGTTTATATAGAAACTATGCAAAACACTTTTATTAAATATAATTAATTAACTCATATTAGCGTATATGGGAATGTATTTCGCGTGAAAAACTCTCTAAAAAGCAAAATGATTACCATTTTCATTCAAAATCCACGTTTGTAAACAGACATCGTTGAGAATCATTGACTATTTGTGGCGAAACCGATACCACTGTCGATGAGCAACCGTGACTGGTTTTCGTCGGGAATCTATTTGCGCTGATACCGGGTTTAAGCCCAATGTGTAAGGCAATCTAAATCACGCTAGTTATGATTAACTGTTTTGACAACAAACACTTTGGGTAACAATTATACCATTTACGGCTACAATAAATAAATTGCTAGGTTCTCATTCCATCCTTTACAGAATTGGTTTTACCTCCCCGACAAATTTCAGTGCATTTGGGCTTCACATTTTATAAAGTGATAACCATTTTATATGAAATCTGATAGAAAATAAAAAATAAAATTTCAACCCCCGCCCCACATTTTACAATAATTAGGATGAGAATATAGCAATTATTTTATTGTGGCCTAACAGAAGATATCAATGGGTACCACCATATAAAATGATATACTGAAAGGAAAAAGAAGAAACGCATAATCAAAAAATTGCCTATACTATTATACACTCATAATTCCGCGTAATATTCCAGATATATCTCAACGTGTTTTGTACAAAAACGGGCTACAACTAATTACAGAAAGGACAACTCTGTCATGTATTAGACCTTTTAATCAAAGTATACTTTGTTACACGAAATTCATCAATGTTTAAGTTTCGCTTGAAAAAGGCAAGCCGTTTCAGTATTGTGTTTAATGTTAAGAGATTACAACGTTTAAAGCCTGAGTGTGCTCACCTGCTTGAGCCAAATGCATATTCTGTCGGTAATGAAACTTTAAATGGGTAACCATTGGTGTGTTCGGTGCTGTTTAAACCTTCTTTCCGGAAGGACAGGTATAATGTCTTGAGTAATTTACAATATAACTGAAGAAAACACAACATTTTTTTCCAGTTTATAAGAAATGTGCCGTTCGATTATCAGTAGCATATTAAACAAACAATATATAGCGGAATTAGCCATTATGCGTTTCTTTTTCCTGTCAGTATATATGAACAGAACACGAGAAACACAATTTAAACGCAAATGAATAGATCAACAGATTACGAGCTTATGTGACAAAAACAAAACAAATAAATAACAACAAAACAGTGAATCATCGACCGATTTGTGATAAGCTTGTAAGGATGACCAGGCGCACATATCAAATATATATCACAACGGTAAACATTAAATTAGAAGTTAAGGAAAAGAGTAAAAAAATGGAAAAAATATGGTAAAGAATGTACAATGTAAATATACCCCCAGGCAATAATGACTATTCATACATTCATTATCAAACGTATATTTGGGTTATTAACACTCCATGTAAAATCCCCATACCCTGCCGGGTTGATATTCGCGCTATCACCCTCAACGCGTCATAGCGGGTGAAAGCGCAAAATATCAGCCCGCTAGCTTTTTGAAAAGCTCAGTTCTAAAAATAGTATTTTTTTCAACAACAACAACAACAATTGTTTCTTCATTATCGAGTATATTAGTATATTAGGAGTATGTGTTCGGTATAATAAAATAAACATCGCATCCTCTTGAGTGTGCCAGTGGATATTATCAACCCTCCAATAACGCCTCGGTCGACATTACAGTCTCCACTGGCACCCTCAAGAGGATGTGATATTTACATAATAACACATTATTA